>JAPKLY010001589.1:0-39815 GCA_026898435.1 Prunella vulgaris
GATTTGATGAATCGAGTATTCCACCAATATTTAGATCAGTTTGTGATCGTCTTTATTGATGATATTCTAGTATATTCAAAAAGTCAGGAGCAACATGCAAAACATCTTCGGATTAGGCTGGAAACTCTGAGAAAAGAGAAATTGTATGCTAAATTCAAGAAGTGTGAGTTCTGGTTGGATAAGGTTGTATTTCTTGGACATACGGTTTCGGCTTTAGGAATAGAAGTTGACCCAGCAAAAGTAGAAGCTGTAAACCAATGGAAAACACCAACCAATGTAAAAGAAGTCAGGAGTTTTCTTGGATTAGCAGGGTATTATCGAAGATTCATTGAAGGATTTGCTAGGATTGCAAAACCCTTAACTCAGTTGACTCAGAAAGATACAAAGTATGAATGGACAGAAGAATGTGAAAGAAGTTTTCAGGAATTAAAGCAAAGACTAACAACAGCCCCAATTCTTACAATTCCTGAAGGTACGGAAGGATTTATAATATACAGTGATGCTTCTAAACAGGGATTAGGGTGTGTGCTTATGCAGAACGGAAAAGTAGTGGCGTATGCATCAAGGCAATTGAAACCACATGAGCAAAATTATCCTACACATGATTTGGAGTTAGCAGCAATTGTTCATGCGCTCAAGATTTGGAGGCATTACTTATACGGAAATAAATGTCAGATTTACACAGATCATAAGAGTTTGAAGTATATCTTCGAACAAAAGGAGTTAAACATGAGACAAAGAAGATGGTTGGAGTTGGTAAAGGATTATGATTGCGAGATACTATACCGTCCCGGAAAAGCAAACGTAGTAGCCGATGCTTTGGGTCGCAAAGAAAAGGTCAGAATCAATACTTTGGTAGTGATACCAACCTTGAAAGAAAGGATAGCATAAGCTCAGTGTGAAGATACATTCTTGGAAAAGATAAAACAGAAAATCAAGGAAGGAAAAGCGAAGGAGTTTTCGACACAAGAAGATGGTACTCTAGTATGTCAAGGAAGAATATGTGTACCAGAAAAAGAAGAACTTAAGAAAGAAATATTGGAAGAAGCACATTGTACACCATATTTAGTTCATCCTGGAGGAACCAAGATGTACCAAGATTTGAAGAAGATATTTTGGTGGAAAAATATGAAAATGGATATTGGTAATTTTGTGCAGAAATGTTTGACCTGTCAACAGGTGAAAGCTGAGCATCAAAGACCATCAGGATTGTTAAAACCACTTGAGATTCCGGAATGGAAATGGGAAAATATTACGATGGATTTTGTGGTAGGATTACCCAAGTCAATGCAAGGGAATGAAGCTATTTGGGTAATTGTTGACAGATTGACCAAAACAGCACATTTCTTACCAATAAAGATGACATTTACATTGGACAACTGGCTCAGATTTATATCAAAGAAATTGTCCGGTTACATGGAGTTCCAATTTCTATTGTGTCAGATAGAGATTCACGATTTACATCAAAATTCTGGCACAGTCTTCAAGAGGCAATGGGCACTAAATTGGAGTTTAGTACAGCCTTTCACCCCCAAACAGATGGTCAATCAGAACGAACAATTCAAACTCTGGAAGATATGTTAAGAGCTTGCATTATTGATTTTGGAGGAAGAAAGATATTTGCCTTTGGTGGAATTTGATTATAACAACAGTTATCATACTACAATTAAAATGGCACCATACGAAGCATTATACGGAAGAAAGTGCAGATCTCCACTGTGTTGGGATGAAATTGAAGAAAAGAGGTTACTAGGACCGGAATTGATCAAAGAGACTACTAAGGTAGTAAAGAAAATCAAAGAAAGAATGCAAGCAGCTCAAAATAGACAGAAAGCATATGCCGATAGGCGAAGGAAAGAATTGAGCTTTGAGGTTGGAGACAAAGTATTTTTAAAGGTATCACCAATGAAGGGAATTTTCCGATTCGGGAAAAGAGGAAAGTTAAAACCCAGATTCATTGGACCTTATGAAATTTTGGAACGAGTTGGGGATTTAGCTTACAGGGTAGCATTACCACCAGCCTTGGCAGGAGTACACAATGTATTCCATATTTCTATGCTTCGGAAGTATATACCCGACCCTACCCACATAGTAAACCAACCTGAACTAGAAATCGATACCAACCTAACCTATGAGGAAGTTCCTATAACCATACTTGACAGAAAACTTCATAGATTGAGAAATCGAGATATTCCAATGATTAAGGTCCAGTGGAATAAACATGGAAAGGAAGAAGCCACTTGGGAAAGAGAAGACGAAGTCTTAACAAAGTACCCCTACCTCAGTAATTACGGTAACACTTGAAATTTCGAGGACGACATTTATTTTAGGGGGGTAGACTGTAATACCCTAAGTTTCTATGTCCATATTTGCTTCACTAAATATTTTGTGATATTCTATGAGCTTATATGACACATTTATATTTGAATTTATGCATGGGCACAATTATATGTTTAATTGCTTGATACTTGCTATTAATTTATTATTTGCTCGATATATGTTTATTCTTGAGATTTTAGAATTTTTATATGCTCTTTATTTGTCTCTTAAAGTATTTAACTTAAGATTAAATGTAGTTTTTAATTTTAGTAATTTATTCATAAGATATAAGTGATAAAATGAAACTTTCCTTAAGAAACAAATTATGTGACGTTTACTTGATATTTAATAGAATTAATATATAGACTTTGTAATTAATTTAGAACCTTAAGACGAGCTTTAATTCTAATATATTTTTGGATTTTAGAAAGTCAAAATTAAAATTTTTAATTACATAAGCCATGACATAAGCATGACCTAAGTGATTACCTAAACATTACACATCACCTCCTTAAACCTCCTTACTTGGAGGTTAAGTAGAAGGATTTAGAAAATTTTAGAAGCCACAAGACATGTCCAAAATTACCTATAAATAGGGCTCTACATCTTCACTTTTGAAGAGAAAACACACAAACATACATACTAACCTTGAGTTTCCAAGAAAGAAGAGGAGAAGAGATTTCAATCCATCAACACTTAGGTAACCTTCTTAACTTCATGTTTAAGTAATGATTAAGATAGGGGCATGATTAGGTTATAGGAAATTAAGAAAGAGATGATAGAAGTTTGAAATCAAGTGATTGTGATGTTATATAATGTTCTCTTCATGTATTTCATGTTTTAATTCATTCTTTCACAAGGTATGAACTTAAACATGTTTATTTATGAATTATTTATGTTCATAACTTGGAAAACATGAAATTGTGTGAATAAATTTGAAGTTATGTTGAGATGATCATCATGTATGCATAAAAAATGAAATCTGGACCAAGTTTCGTTTAAAAATTCATTATGACCGATTTATGAAGTGAAAAATTCTAAAAATATTTTATGTGATAATATACTGATTATCTAAATTAGATTTAAAATTTCGTAGCTATTGGAGTAATATTCGATTTTTGGTGATTTTTCAAAGATGAACTAGGTTTTTCAAACTCTATAACCGAAACAGTAAAAGTTTGCTAGGATTAAAACATAATCCGTTAGGTTTTTATAAAAATTCAAAGTACAGTGATAAATTACATAAAGTTGGGAGTTTATAGTTAAAATTTCAAAGGTATTGGACTTATGATTGATTTATGGTGAATTTTCTATGTTAAGGGGTCAGAAATTGTTACTAGTTTGTTCTTCGTAAAAATTGTAGCGTTTAGTAAGGAATTTCAGAAATTAAAAATTATGGTATTAAACTAAATTAAGTTGTGTTTATGTGGTTAAAATTTTAGAATTTTTGGGAAAGTAGTTTATTTTATATGAATTTTTAATTGATGGTTGCAGAAACAAAAATTATGTACAAATTGTTCAAAATAGTCCGTTTATATTTTACGGTCGATATTTCTTTAGGACTTGTTATTTGATAATTATACATGCTTAATTGATATTTATGATCTTTGATACAACTTTTGAATATGTATTGAGACTAAAATTGAAATTTTATGTGTATATCATATGAAAGATGTTGATATGTGAATTTCATGATTCATTTAAAAGTGAAGGGATAAGTAACAAATTTCCTATCATTAAAATTTTCTTTGTAGGTTCAAATCTACAAGGTGGGGAATCACTTCACTCTTCACAGAGTGTTACTTTTATTTACAATTGCATTTATTAAATATTGAATGTTAAATATTTGAGTCTGGCTCGCTATCGTCTGGTCTGAGTTTGAGATAGTCCACCTAAATGGTGGCAACTGAGATAGTCCGGTCGCCCCGACACCATGGGTTGGTCGCACCACCCAGAGATACCCGGTGAAATCCCGGGGGCTCACATGTTATAAACATTGATGTTTTAATTTGTGCAATTGTCAAGCGATTCACCACTAAGTGTTTACAAACACTTATCCCTTCTACTTTTACTTTTTTTACAGATGCTATGGATCCCGATGTGGGCGAATGAACTCGGCTGGCAGTGGCGTTTGTTTTATATAAATTTACGTTTAGAACGCTATTTGCAAAAATTTAAGGCTACGGCCGTACTTATTTTAAGCCTTCCGCTGTATAAACTTGTGGCGTATTTTAATACTCTATATATTATTTAGTAGTATTCCTACTTGTGCCACATCACATTTTTGTATTATTTAAGTGGGGATGTTACAATGTGAATGCAATATCTAGGGTTTTCAGTGAACGCAATATCATCTCTATTTTTCATGCACTGATATAATGCATTGGGGGGTTTTGAATTTGGGAGTTTTGAATTCATTGCAGAACCTTTCTTAAAAATAATTTTGCCTGACGAGAAAATAATGTGTTGGGGGTTTTGAATTTGACGAGAAAACTTTGGCTCTGTCTTTTTTGAAACGATGATTTTTGGGCAACTTTGAAGTTGTTAGATGGTGATATTTAGGTATTTTTGTTGTGGTTAAGATACATGAACTTGGTAGGATGATATTTTGCTTGTTAAAAGATTATGAAGCTGTGTTTATGCAATGCATACAAGTATATTAACTTGTTTGCCTTTTGAAGTATATAATGAAATTGTGGTGTTTGGTATTGCAACTCCTCCATTCATTTCATTCCCAAAGCATAACCAATTTATTACTTTAGTCTTGATATCATAACAGGGAGCCAAGAACAGCCCTGATTCTACACCTACAGGTAATATTAGAACGAATATTTGATGAAAATGATGAAGACATTTGAGTGATTTTTTCCCTTTTTTATTTTGTTGTAATATGATGAAGAACAACCCCTTTTAATTTTGTGTGGTTGAGAGAGTGATTGGCAGGCTATTTAACAGCCAAGGTTGACTCATTTCCCACAAAAAATCGAGCTTTAAAGTTTTTTCCTTCCATTTTTTGAGTTTAACGGAAACTGTTAAGTATTTAACGGATAGGACTAAATGTGCTAAAAAAAAAAGACCAAAAAAGAACATGGGACCAAATCTGTTAATTACAAATTCATATGGGACCAAATCTGCTTTTTACCCGTAGATTATTGTTGTGCTTATAATTAGCTGTTACATTTCATTTCTATTGAAGAAGAAGAAATGAATTGAAGAATTATTTACTGGTATTGTGTTTTTTGCTCTTGAGTGAGAATGCTAGGGAGATTGATAACTTATAATACCCAAGAACAACTCAAAATACCCCAAGATGTACAACTCTAAACAAAATTCCAAAAAAAAAAAAACTCACAATATACCAAGAACAACTTACAATACCTCAAGATCAACTCACAATACCCCAAAAACAAGTTTAAATAAATACATCAAGAACAACTCACAATACTCTAAGAACAAGTCTAAGTAAATACCCCAAGAATAATTCTCAATACCCAAGAACAATTAATAATACCCCACAAATAAATAATAATACCCCAAAAACAAGTCTAAGTAAATACTCCAAGAACAACTCACAATACCCAAAGTAAATAACTAAAAAATAACTCACAATACCCCAAGCACAAATAATAATACCCAAAGATAAAATCAATAATACTCCAATTGCCAAAAAAATACATAGTGCGGCGTATAGTGTGTGTTTTCAAAAATTCAAAATTAAAGTCAAAATTGAAATTAAAATCCAAGTGCATGGTATGCACTTGGGTATACAATAGAATTTGCGTATTTTTATTATTAATCCTACAATCTAAATATTCAAAATGAAATTATCTTACATTAATAATTATCTTAATCCATCAATCCAAACACACTATTTAACTCACAAATAACGATCTCTAGATTATAATCTTGATTAATCTATCTTGAGTTATTTATCTTGTCTATTGAACCAAATGAGACCGAAGCGTTTTAATCTTGACCCTACATTTTTAAATTTATATATATATATATATATATATATATATACACATATACATATTGTCTTATATAAATCTTATAAATATATTCATAATATCATGTCATATATCTGATTTTTTTTATCCTCAAGATCAACTCACAATCTATGTTTTAAAAAACCGGTCGGACCGCTAACCGGACATAGTAACGTACGGTTTAAAAGCGTTCGACCGGCCATCTACTAAAGCGTTTGAGAACCGGTCAAAAGCGGTATAAATCGGGTCGAACCGGTACGGGTTGAACAGGTCGAACCGGCGGCTAGGAGAATTTTTATAAAAAAATAATATTTAAGGGTTATTTTGCAATTTAAGAAATTTATTGATGCCCTAATATATTTATGAAAAAAATTATGCCTAATAGCGTCTTCATCCAGTGCCTTCATTATATATGAATTACAAAGAATTAAATTATATAATATTATAATTTATATATTATATAATTATGACATCATACCGGCTCAACTGCTTTATTAACGGTTTGACTGATCCAACCCGGTCCGACCAAAAATACTAAGGTGTCCGGTTCAATGTCCGCTTCCGCTTTTTAAAACATAGCTCACAATACCCCAAAAATAAGTTTAAGTAAATACATCAAGAACAACTCACAATACTCTAAGAACAAGTCTAAGTAAATACCGCAAGAACAATTCTCAATACCCAAGAACAATTAATAATACCCCACAAACAAATAATAATACCCCAAAAAACAGCTCACAATACCCCAAGTAAATACTCCAAGAACAACTCACAATACCCAAAGTAAATAACCCAAAAACAGCTCACAATACCCCAAGCACAAATAATAATACCCAAAGATAAAATCACTAATACTCCAATTGCCAAAAAAATACATAGTGCGGCGTATAGTGTGTGTTTTCAAAAATTCAAAATTAAAGTCAAAATTGAAATTAAAATCCAAGTGCATGGTATGCACTTGGGTATACAATAGAATTTGCGTATTTTTATTATTAATCCTACAATCTAAATATTCAAAATGAAACTATCTTACATTAGTAATTATCTTAATCCATCAATCCAAACACACTATTTAACTCACAAATAACGATCTCTAGATTATAATCTTGACTAATCTATCTTGAGTTATTTATCTTGTCTATTGAACTAAATGAGGCCTAAGCATTTTAATCTTGACCCTACATTTTTAAATTTATCCCAAAAAATTTGCTATTATTCCTGAAAAATCAAGAAATTCGGGGACCATCCACACAAATGCAGCCACCACTAGAGATGTTAAACAGGCTGTGGGTTGGCGGGCCGGCCCCTTTAACCTTGTAATTTACAGGGTTAGGTCCGAGCATACGGCGGCCCGTATAAAATCGGGCTTTTTTGGCCCGGACCGGTTAGCCCGCCGGTTTTTCGAGCTGGCCCGGTTGCCCGGTTTTATTTTTATTAAATTAATTATATAATATAAATTGAAAAGTGGGGCATCTTTCTCTCACTGTTGTCATTTGTAAACTTGTAAACATTAAGTCATTAATACTTTATACTTACAGTTTGTATTATAATTTATAACTAGCTAACATGTTTACTAATTAACTTATTACTGATATTAATTATTAATTTACTAATTTGTTATTAACTAAGAATTGAAAATAGAAAATAGTAGATAACTAGATATCAATTAAATTAAATTCTCATGTTCTTCAATTAGGATAATGTGTGAACTTTATGAATTATGTTGTTAATGTGTGAACTTTATGGATTATATTGTTAGTGTGTGAACTTTATGTTGTTGATTTGTGAACTTTATTGATTATTTTAGTTATTAAATCATTAGTTGTATTTTATATTAAATTTGTATTTTTTTAATTTTTTAATCCGAGCCCGTTAGTGGCCCGTTTAGCCCACGGACCGCTAGAGTTAGGGTTAGATCCCGAGTATTAGTGGCCCGTTAAGAACGAACCACTAAAACCCGCAGCCCTGTAGGATTGACCCTGTAAAATTAGGGTCAGCCCGTTTAACATCTCTAGCCACCGTTCTTAAGAATCCAAATAGATGCAACCACCTTCCTCCGAGGACTAGCTCCGACGCCATCTCCACCCAATTGGATGGGGAGAGACCAAAGGGTATTGAGAGAGAGATAGTTAAAATTAAAAAAATCTGAGAAAAAAATATGTATAAGAGGAGAGAGAATAGATTGAGTGGGGAGGAGGGGATGACACATTCCTGGGCCTACCAAAAATAACCAAAATGTTATTGTGATAAAGGTGATTCACTAATTTGCAATAGTTAATAGTACGATGGCTAGATGTCTTGTGAATTTGTGTGCGCATGGTATAAAATTTATTAATGACAATTGCAGTGAGGATATATATATAGTAATTATAATAGATAATGAGATCAAAACATTGATTTTTTTCCTAAATAAAATAATCATTACCCCTATTTGATTACCCTCATCTCACCCTATAATCATCCTCCTCAATCAATCCCCCTACAACAATCAACAACTTTCTTTTTTGTATATTTATTCCCAAATTGGAGCACAACATTGATGATGTAACCACCATGAACATAAACTCTTATTAAACATATGTAAGGGTAAAGAAGGAAAATAAAATTTCATTCTCATTACCATTGAGGAATTTGAAACAAGCGCCCCTGAGTTTGTATAATTGTTACATGTAATTATTATTATTGTTATTCATATATATTATCATTATTATATAAATATATTTAATTTTTTTAATAGTGATAGTATATATACATAATACTTATAATTGATAAATTTGAATTTATCGTGTGAATTTCATAATTTTTTTTATTTACGATTATTTATATTAAGTGTGAGTTGGTTAATTAAAAAGTATTAATTGTTCATATTAAAACCAAATAATAGTATATTTTTTAATTATAAGTCTATATTTTCTTTTAATGTAATTAACTCGAATATTTTAACTTTTAATTGGATGAATATATAGTGAACTTAGTGCATATGAAATGTTATAGGGAAAATGCACTTTTTTATCCTTTAACTTTGATTGATTTTGATTTTTGTCCTGGTAACTTTGGACTTTTGAATTTCGTCCTATAACTTACGAAAATTTATGTTTTTTGTCATGTTACCTGTTATTATAGGTCACTTATCTTGTAGCAGGTTATTTTCTTTTTTTAAATCACTTAATTAGTGATGTGGCAGGTCATAAACACATGGGGGGCCACAACCAATATTTGCAATTAATGATAATTGAAATTTTAAAATGGAAATGAAATAAACTTAAAAGGCTAATAATCCCAGTTTTAAAAATATCAAAAGAAATTTCTTAAAAATATATAATATTATTATTACTTTAATTATTCATATAATTATTTTTTAAATTCAAGAAAAAAATAAATAATTATAGATATATTATTTTGAAAATTGATTTATAGAATTCAAAAACCCAACTAAATATTAAATTTAATTAAACAATATCAATTAAAAAAAATTAAAATATTAAGAAAATCAAAATTAATTAGCATAAAATATTAGTGAAATATTCATATAATTTTTATTAGTTAATTAAAATCAATATTAAAAGCTTTTTGAATTTTTGTATTTTAATTTTGAAATGGAGGTCCTCGATTTCTTCTGGCATTCTACTCAATTGATCTCTTTGATTTGATTAAGTTCTGATTTTTTATACATTACTTAATAATTTAATATAAAAATTTAAGATACTAAAGGCATTCGGCCGATTTCATCAATAGATTTTAATTAACTAATAAAAAATTATATGATTTCACTAATATTTTAGGTAATTATTTTTTATGTTCTTAATATTTTAAATTTTTTTATTTAATTGATATTGTTTACTTTAATCTAATATATATTTGGATTTTTAAATTCTATAAATCAATTTTTGTTAGACTTTTTTGAATTCAAACTTTTGAATTTTTGAATATTTTTATTTAAATTTCTTGACTTTGTAAAAAAATTATATGAATATTTAAAGTAATAATAGTATTTTATATTTTTTAAGAAATTTCTTTTGATATTTTTAAAATTGGTTTTTTTAGCCTTTTAATTTTATTTCATTTCCATTTTAATATTTCAATTATCATTAATTGTAAATATAGGTTGTGGTCCCCTCCATGTGTTTATAAGTTGTCACATCACTAAATTAATAAAAGAAAATAACCTGCTACAGGATAAGTGACCTATAATAATAAGTAATATGATAAAAAATATAAATTTTCGTGAACTATAGAACGAAATTCAAAAGTTCAAAGTTAACGGAACGAAAATAAAGTCAATCAAAGTTAAAGGAAAAAAAAGTGCATTTTCCCAATATTATATTATATGCTGTAATTTATTGGAATTCCAGTCTACCTGGCCCATTAATTGAACGAGCAAATACACTTTTCTCTTTCATACCCCCTTCTCTTCTTGGAGCACTCACCGCAGAAAATTAAGTAATCTTTTCGCAGCACAAAACCCAGGTACTTTTCTACTTCCTGATTAATAATTGTTTGTGTGCTTTGGTGAAACGAGGGCTAATGGATGTGCAACCTTCACCTTCTCGAAAAAAATGTTTATAGCTCATTGTATTGGATCAATTAGAAAGAACTGATCTTCATATTAAGTTGATGCTGCTTTAATTTGGGAGTATTTGTTTTGGATTGACACAGGGTTAATAAAAACATGAATGTCCCAATTCGTTATTTGTGTCCCTTAGTCAAGAAATGACTAATTTAAGGTTGAAGTTGCATAAGGGATGATTTTCTTGAAGGAATATGTGTTTCTGTGCTTCTGACTATTAGTGATGTCACAATGCCTTTATTGGATGTTTAGGGAGCTAATATTTTCCAGGATAGATAACCATTCTTTCTGGGTTTAACAACAAAATAGTCTTTTGTTATTAATCTGATCAGTTGTTTGCTTGATGAATAGTTCAGTTGTTCCATAAGTTAATATGATCATACTCTACTGCCACTATACTTGATCAAGAAACCCGATGAAGATTGCGTCTAAGAATCTCTCGAATAAGAAAGTTCATGCTTGTGACACAATTATTATTAGGAGGAATTTGAATAGCATCTTTCTCTTTTATGTTTGTAAGGTCCTAATGTACTTTCTTCATGTATGGAGGTTACCCTGTATATCTGGTGGTTTTTAACGCATACCAATTACAATGTTTCAATAGCTATGCAGCAGAAAGTAACAATTCCAACCAAGCGAGGTGAGAAGCTTGTCGGTGTGTTGCATGAGACTGGATCAGAAAAACTTGTAGTTCTATGCCATGGTTTTCGATGCACAAAGGTACACCACCTCCTTCAACTTCAACATTCAATTCCTAGAATTTATTTTTTCTCCACGTCTAATTTCGTGATAAGTACCAATAACTTTTATACTTCCAACTTGAATAAAAGAAATGGTTGATTTTCTAGCTGCTCCTTTCTTGTTCTAAGCTGTAGGCTGATGATGGAAGCACTATGTCATATTTTGCCGTGTCTGCTTATGTTAAACACTTAAAATGTTTATAAGATCATTTAATTGATATTTATATGTATACTTGTGGAAAAAATGGTCCGTAAAAGCTGTAAGATTTGTGTTTATTGAGACCTATACATTTGCGTTTTATGTGGATACTTTTAACTGCGGTGTGGAAATGTTAGCATAGTTTTCTGGTGTGAGCTTGTATATTCTGAATGTTGAGTTCAGATGAGTTGATCTTTTATGTTTAAACATTAGAATGTATGTCCGTATTCACAGAAGTCTGCAGTCTGCAGTCCTTTCTCATTTACCCATTTCGTATGGTTTGCTCTCTCGTTCTCTTGGTGATAGGTTTTCAGGTCGTAAAATGTCTACAATAGCAATTATCAGAAGACCACAGTTCAGAAACTGAGAAGCATCTGCTTTTTACCGAAACAGAACAAATCAACAAGTAGGCTAGTTTTATTTCTTTGACAGAATTTTCATGAAATGTTGGAAAGAGAAAATTTTAGACTATTAATTTTTTGTTCCATTATTAAAAGAAATCAAATAAATTCATGTTGCATAATCCTTGAAAGTTCAAACTATTGATCTGACTGTTGAATCCACTGAAAAGATTCTAGATAGACTGTAACGAAAGCAGAAATAACATTATTGACTAGTTATTATTATAATGCTCATAATGACACTAGATATCAGCCTTGCGAGCCTCACCTGTAACTGGACTTTGAGAAAAAAATGACCTAACTACCCTTCACTTAAAAGTACTCACCCACTTACATTGAGATCAAGAGAAAGATGTTACACTAGCAATCTCCTCAAGACAAAGGACAAAGTTCATCTAGAGGTGAAGCTTCTTTTTCAATGTTTTGGCCATTTTATAGATGTTTCACGATAAATTACAAAGCATCAAATTTACATCTGATATATCCCTACTTGACATAATCCAAAATTAGATGGTAGATAATTAATTTTAAAATCATAAACATTAAACCACAACTCTTCTAACTCTAAATCTCAAAATAAACACTCAAAAAATATGTTCTTGCATCGTCGCCAACCACCAATAGTTATTGTGTGGGTTAGCTCTAGACCAAAATAGTTCATATTTTTGCAGGTTAGAGATCTTGAGAATGTGAGGTTATTTGGGGTTGGCTCTCAATGTGTGTGTATGAAGAGAGAAGGTGAAAATCATAATTGAGGCGTTTGTGTCTTTTTATGTTAAATTGGGTAAAAATCATATTTTTGCAGGAATCAGGTAGATAACTCTTTCCTTATAAGCGTTGGATTTTTGTCCCAGAGATAAGTCCTTTCTGTAGGAAACATATGTATAACTTTTTCTGAGTTCTAAAAACACTTAGCAGCTAGTCCATGATTTTTTCAATTTATAACTTGCTTTCTTCAAAATCTGCAGGAGTATGATATCATGGTCAATCTTGCTGCTGCTTTAGAAAATGAAGGAATCAGTGCTTTTCGCTTTGATTTCTCTGGGAATGGGTAAGGTAGCATATGATATTGAACAGCTATTTCTGAAAGAAGTTATGCACCGATAATAGTAATTTTGTATTGTCTGTGTACAATATACTTCATGTATATATCCCCATCTTTAGCTATGTTATCATGATAGGATGTAAGCAATTTGTTGATGCTGGCAATTAGTGCTCCTTTACATTTTCCGATTTTCTTCATGTTGATGACACATTTCTATGGTGTATGGAAAGATTGCATGCCTTATATGTCATACTCTCATCTGGAGACGTAAATACTTTTAATAGTTTGTTCCTCAGGAATTCCCTTTTAACATAAAATGGATATGTTCTTTTAGTAGACAAACTGCAGGTACCTCTGCTTGAAGACACAACAAATACCTGTCATGCTCTGTTGCAACCTACACAAAAGAAGGCTCATCTTTTTTCAGTTTTTCAATTTACCTTATTACAAATATATGTTACACACTACATAAGATTGGTTGTGTGTGACTTGCTGAGAGATGAACCTTAGAGTGCTGGATTTATGTACACATTATTTTTACTCCAGGTTTAGCCTAAAATCCTTTTACTTGTCCCTTATCCTTTACATGTTGCACTTCATATGCTACTGTTTATCCTTGTGTTTGTGTAAATATCTGAAATACATTAATCACTCTATATTCATTTGTAATTCAATGCTCCATTTCTAGAGTTCATGTTTTGGGTTTTTTGCAGGGAAAGTGAAGGTTCATTTTACTTTGGTAACTACAAGAGCGAGGCCGAGGACTTGAGATCTTTGGTTGAGTATTTCACTGAAGTAAACCGTACAGTAGTTGTAGTTCTTGGCCACAGTAAAGGTATATACACTATTATAATTTATAAGAATTAAGTAACTTAAAACTCTTAAATGAACATAAGAATACAAAAAAGACTGTCCAATGATTACTGTAGGAGTGAGTAAGATATCTGAACCAGTATCTAATTCAGATAATCAGTTACTATTCTGTTCATTCTTGTAATAACTCATTATTTTCTTTAGAAAGGTAGTATCAGAGAACAAAGAGAATTGGATGGGACAGAGGCACATCTATGCATGCCAAGTATATTTGATTTTTTGTATATATAAGTAAACAAATACTCCTTTTGATAATATGTTTGACAGTCTTGAGTGATCATGTTTTCCTCAAATTGCAATTGGCGTGCAACAAAGTGACACTTTAATCTAGGTGTTGATTGTTTGATTCCCAAAAACTGAAAGTGCCTTTTTTAACTCACAGGAATAAAACCTTACACGTTCCACAGGAATTATACCATTTTTCCATCTTATATGATCTATATCGACAATAACCATTTTTTACTTCATTTAGCTTAGCTTCATATGCCACTCTATTTATCGTTTAAAATTGCAGGTGGAGATTGTGTCCTCCTGTACGCATCCATGTATCATGATATACCTGCTGTAGTAAATGTTTCTGGACGTTATGATCTCAAGAGAGGAATTGAGGAGCGATATGGAAAGAATATTTGGGAAAAACTTAAGAAGGATGGATACATAGATGTTAAAACCAAAAAAGGTAATCATGTGCTTCTTTCAAGTTGTATCTCCTACTGAAAGTTAATCATATAGTCTAGATTTGCATTAACTTAAATCTTTAGATATGATTCAACTGCATTTCTTGCCATCAGAGATCATGTTTTTCTAGTACAGATTGCATATGAATAAAACAACATGGTTCTTTTTAACCTTTTTATGTTGGCAGAATATTTTAACATAACAGAGAACTGAGTCACCTTTTAAGTTGCATAGTATACCTATGCCAAATGTTTGTGTCGTCAAGCAAAAAAGATAGGGAAAATTACAAAATGGTTCACAAAAAATTAACATTAATTACAAATTGGTTCTGTGCAGAAAAAAATATGCATCTGTGCAGGAAAAAATTATAATTTTGTGCAAATATTGTGAACCAATTTGTAAGATATAGTCATCTTTTTGAAATAATACGTAAATGCCCCAAAAGGATATTGCATAGAAATTTCAATCTTCTGTTCCCTGTTCCAATTTGGATAGTATCAAGTCCTTTCCGCTTAATAAAATCTGTACTTGTCAAATAGACGGGGATTACCGAGTCACAGAAGAAAGCATGACGGAGCGACTTAATACAAACATTCATGAAGCATGTCTTTCAATTGATGAAAAATGCAGGCAAGCATGATGCTAGCTTCTTGTTTCTTGTTATTTGTTGACCTTATGAAGTAATTGTTAAAGGAATGGCCTTGTTTACTCTCGCGGAAATCACATTCCTCTCACTATATTCATCCAAACTGGAAAACTGTAAAACTTGCTTCCAAGTCTTAAGTCAATTTGATGACTCTTGGAGTCTTGCTAGAGAATCTGAGCTTCAAAGTGTTCTTTATGCTGCTTATATTCAAATTAGGAAACATCAATAGATCCATAAAGGATCAAAGTGCCTGTAGGATAAATACCCCTCTTCTTTTATTAACTTGCTTACTATTTTTGTCCCACTTATGGAAGGACATACTTTCCTCGGTTGGATGTTAAGGCACCCCTTTAGACTTGTTGTAAGGATGAAAAAGTTGAGACTCCGGTATTCATAACCGATTATCTCAACAAGAATACCCAAATCTCAATTAGTCGAATGCGAAACTTTTCCAGTATTTTTGGGATGCCCAAACTTCTGCAACTGGCAATAAGAATTGTATTGCTGGTGAATTTTGAAATATTTTCTCGTCTCGTTCAGCATGAAAACTTCTTAGAATAGGTTTCAAATTCCGATTGTGATTAAATTTTCATCTCAAATGAATGAAAGAATTTTAGAACAAAATCACTCTTGACTAGTTAAAGTGTGAAAAAACAGGGTCCTGACGGTGCATGGATCTGAGGATGAAGTCATCCCAATTGAAGATGCAAAAGAGATTGCCAAGATCGTTCCAAACCACCATTTGAAAATCATCGAAGGAGCTAACCATGGTTATACTTCACATCAAGCTGAGTTAGTGTCATCTATTGTGCCTTTTGTAAAGGAATGCATGCAATAGGATGAACTATTCATATGCTTCATTTGGCTCATTATTACAATGGCTTAGTGTGATCTCAGATGCTTGTAGCTAATAAATTCGTTACTGTTGAATACCCGTTTTCTTTCCATGGTTGTCCGGGGAAAGGCCTCTGCAATTCAAGTGTTCTTTGTATGACAAATACTTTTACACATCAATTGCACAAGGACTTATTTTTAAATGATATTAGTTTTTATTAAACGGTATAATTTGGTTGGCATAAGTTGTTTTCACTAAATAATTTTAGTTGTACACTAGTTTTATGGTGCAATAGTGTATCCGAATGATGCTCTGTTTTTATTATGTTGAACGAACAATTGAGAGAGGTGATTATGTATTACCAATGTTTGAGTAAATCTCTTTTGCATTAGGTGCATCCTGTAGTTCAAGTATATTTTTAACGATCAATTTGCTTTCATTGAAAAACCATCTCTGTTTTTATTGAGCAGTTAAGGTTAATCACGATTTAATAATTCTAGCTGTTTAGAGAAATATAAAGGTAATTTTTTAAAAAACATATATGAATTATGAATTTCAAGATATACTTGATGCATACAAAATCAAAACATAACATTACCTCTCTGTTGCACTGATGCGCTTGATGTATGCAGAATAAGCATGAAGCATGTTGAGATGATATATGTCAAGGAATCCGTTGGGAGAGAATACTTGAATTTAGGGTTCCTTTGATTAAATTTATTTTAAATATACTTTAATATTTTAGAAGTCGAGTGAGTCTCCTATGTAATATTGCACCGTGTAATATTGCCACTAAAATGAAAATTTTCAAGAACTCGCGGGTCAACAGGTCAAAGTAATAAAATTTGTGGATCTTGATCGGATCGGGTCGGATTTGGATAATTTTTAAATGAGTTTATTACGTATAGGGCCAACATTTACTACCGAAACCCAAATAAGGACTCCACTTGTTGGTCCCTTAAGTGATCAAGGTCTAGGGGGGGGGTGAATAGACCTTGAGTCAAAATTAAATTTTCAAACTTTTCAAAAGAGGGGATTCTAGAACCTTACAGTAGCCTCTAAAAGTTCAAAAACAACAAGTCTACAAGAGGTTTTAAAAGCAGGACCACAAAGGTTACAACTGTGGACTATAGAAGTCTACAGCTGCAGAGTTTAAAACTTGCAACAAAAAAGATAACTTGTAGACAAGAAATCAGAGGGATTCTCACACTTAAAAGAGTATTGAGAATACTCTAATGTGTAGCGGAATAAAAAGTGAGTGTTAATGAAAAACCAATTTAAACAAACTTAATAGCTGAGTGACTTAGAGAAGTCTACAGCTGTAGAGTCAGTTTCTTTGTGAGAAACACAAAGTTTATGCACTCGATTTTAAAAGAATGATGAATGTAACAATAAAGTAAATATGCAGTACAGAAATATAAATGACAGAAAGTAAATAGACAATATTTATAGTGGTTCAGTGTCTATAAAAAGACAACCTACATCCACTGTTACACCACTTAGATGCTAAATTCACTAAGATTAGATCACTTAGATCAATACAAGTAGTTCCCCCTTAGAACTAGGTTCACTCAGATTCTTATTCTAACAAGAGATTAACTACCCTATTCACTCAGAATACAACTCACAAAGAGTTAACAAAAAACTCACAAAGAGATATCTACACTAAGTAGAAATTAAAAAACAGGTGATGGAACAACAACAAAAGGTGTGATTCTTTCTAAGAAAATCCTAACCAACTATCCTATGAATCACACAGAAAATAAAACAATATAGCTCTCTCAGAAAATTTATTGGCTGTAGACTTGCTTAGGCAGAATGCTTGTATGCTCAGGGTTGTTGTTGTTGCTTCCTCTGAGGACTTCTTCTATTTATAGATTGAGTGGTGTGACTTATCCGTTGAAAATTTCAAATATGAAATTCGGATATGGCTCATCTCTCTCTATTTGGCATGTGTGAAGTGGTCCTCATTCTTCACACAGGATAGTACTGAGTGTACTATTGTCCTTTTCTTCAGTATTCTTGCTGTCTTCAAAATAATCTTCATTATCCTCCAGAAATAAAGAAATAACCTCCACTTAAGTACATTTTAGTGAGTGCATGAGAGCTACACTAATTGTGCTTAAGGGTCTTCATAATCTTCAATTAATCTTTGACTGGTACTCTCTCTCTTCAAACGGTCTTCACAACTGTAGGGTCTTCAATCTCGCAGCTGTAGGGTCCTGTAAAGAAAAAAATCGGCTATAGAGAAACATTACAGCTGTAGGATCATGTCTGGCTGTAGAATGATCAGGTATACAGCTGTAGACTTCACTTACAACTATAACTTTCAAAAACCAATTTCCTTAGAACAAATGTTAGATAAATTTAGCCAATTAAACATATGTTTTGCACACATCAAAATCTAGACCAATGTACTCAACAATTTCCCCTTATTTTGATGTTGGCGAAACACATCATCAAAACAATAAACAGCAAATGGCAATAAGACATTGCAATAAAGAACAAGAACAGAACAAAACAGCAAAAGAACAAGTATACCAACAGATGGAAAAGCTGCATAAATAAAAGCGTTCAAGATACAGCTTACAAAATGTAATTAGACTAAAAACTAAATAGTTTTAGTGTCTAATCTATAAACAAAGTCTTCATCTCCTTCTGTGCTTAGGATCAACATCTTCTTTTTCATCATCTGATTCATCCTGGGGCTTGAAAATTCCTTGCTCTGTCAGCTTCATGTTCTGCTCATCTTCTTCAATGTACTTCATCAGTATCATGTACTCATAATTTTCAAATTCTTCTTGTTCTCTTCTTGAACTGAAAACCTTCTTAGGTAATGGAGCTCTCTTCTTCTTTCCACCAAGGAGATGAGCATTATCTCCTCTGTATAGAGTTCCATCAGCCTTTAGTGCCTTAAACTTCTGAAATCTGTCTTTCTTGTACTTGATTTTCTTTATCAGTGTATGCCTGTTACAGATACTCAGAAATTCTTCCCAAAGAATATCAAATTCAGTCTTCATAGCTTTCTCTTTCTCAGCTTCTTCATTCTTTTCTTCAGCAGGTATCATGCTCAAGAGTTGAACATTCAAGGGTTGAGCAGTGACAACAGCTGTAGATTCCTCAGAATCTTTCTTTCTGTGTTTCTCTCTTTCTTCTTTTTCTCTTTCTTCCTTCTCCTTCTTCCTTTCTTGAGACTCTTTTACAGTCTTTT
This sequence comes from Prunella vulgaris, assembly GCA_026898435.1. Lineage (NCBI taxonomy): Eukaryota > Viridiplantae > Streptophyta > Magnoliopsida > Lamiales > Lamiaceae > Prunella > Prunella vulgaris. The sequence continues at coordinate 19,504 of JAPKLY010001589.1, forward strand.
CCCAATAAACCAAAGGTTTTTGAGCTGTAGGTTTCTTTCCAACTGTAGATTTAGGGAACTGTATGATCTTGCTTCCTTTAGAGCTACCCTTCATCTGTTCAGGCTGTGTTCTTTCCTCTGGTTGTTCTCCCATTCTCATAGATAAATCTTTTGATTTTGCAGCTTCAAACTCCTTTGCCAAAGATTTACCAATATGTTTAACATTTTCCAGAATATCCTCAGTGACCTTATCACCTTTCTTGATCTCTTTCTCAATTCCACTTTCCCCATTTTTGCCAACATCAATGTGTGATAAAATGTTAGAGAGTTTGCTCATTAGATCTTCCTTTAAGCCTTCATTACTAGAAATCATCCTTGTCATCTCATTCTTCATGCTTTGAACCTCAAGTTTCAGATTGAAAGAATCATCTTTCATCAGGTTGATATCTGACTATAGAGAAGTGATTTCTCTTGTCTTCTGAATAATATCCTGTCTGACCAATTCATTCTGATTCAAAAGACCATCTACAACAGCTTTGAAGTTCTTTTCTAGTACTTTCTTTTCTTCCAAACTTCTTTCTTCAAGCTTCTTGACCAAATTTTCCATCCATTTCCTTACTTTTTGAGAAATTATAGCATCTGGTACTCTCTTCACTTGCTTAATAATTTCTGCCTCAATTCCCTTGAAAGATTCTTCTAAGTCTTGCAACTTTGATACAACCTCTTTAGGTGTCATCTTGGGGATTGTATCACTGTCTTCTTTTTCAGAATCACCTTCCCTAATCATCAACTCCTTTCCTTTTACAGTCTTCTGAGCTTTAGAAGGTGCCAACTCTACAGCTGTAGAGTCTTCAATGGTAGCCTTCCTTTTGGTAGGAGTTAAGATTACATCTGTCTTTTCAGTAGAGAAGTAAGCCATATAGTCATCTATATTCTCTCTTTCCAAGGCTGACAAACTCTGCAGGGGAGGCCTTGCTGATAGATTTCTTCAGGTGTGAACATGGCAGGAGGAGGTTGATTGAAGATACTAGTGATAGGATTGGATAAATCCTTTGCACTTTCATCAATTTCTCTAGAGGTATCATCAATAATCTGTTCATCAGCTTGAACCTCTTGAGTAGATTGAGCTTCAATTTGCACAGATTGAGCTTGAGCTAGAGCTTGAGCTTAAGCACCACCCATTGGTGCATCATCATCATTCCCTTCATCATCATCAGGCTTATCTTTGGGCTCTTTGCAAGGTGAATCAGCCTTCTTTTTCTCTAATTCAGGCTGTTCTAGAGCTGTTTCTTCAACATTCACCACTGGATCTATAGCACTAGCTCCTGCAGACTCCATCAAAATTACCTCTTCAGCCAAAGTAGTTAAGCCCTCAACTTTAACTACTTGATGACTTCCTTCACCAACTCTCTGTGGTATTTCCTCTTCACTTTCTGAGCTTACAACTTGATAATCAGCTTTAGGAAATTCAGCTTCTGGATCTCTCTCAAATCCCATTGCAACTCTCAAAGCTGCAGTTGCTGACTTAGTTATTTTCTGCTTTTCTGAAATTTCAGCAACAACCTGCTTTCCCTTTCCTTTATTCTTCCTTAATTTCTCAGCAAGAAATTCATCTAGAAAGTTGGGCCTCATAAGATCATTCACATCATCACAATTTGTCCAGTCAACAACCCACTGGAACAAATTCCTCTCCTCAACTGTAAGTTTTTCCAATTCTTCCCTTACAATCTTTCAGTCATCAAATTTTTGCCTTTCTTCTTCAAATCCTTCTATTCTTTCAACTAGAACAACAGGGAGTTGTTCAGCTTGAGCTTCATGTGCTTCAGTAGCTTGTTCTTCAAAAGTTTCTTCCTCAGGCTGTACATTTGCCAAGTCTACAGCTGTAGACTTGGCAATTTCCTCTTCTGTGGCTTTCCTAGAATGATGTTTCTTCTTCCTTCTTTCTCTATCAATTTCATCCTCAGATTCACTGGGTTCATCCGCCAATAAGAGCTTTCTCCTTACATCTTTCTTCTTCCTCTCATACTGCTTCAGAGGACTAGCAACTGTACTCTTCTTTGCTTCTGATTTATTCTTCTTTCTCTTCTTGGATTTAGGGGCCATAGGAGCATCCACAGCTCCTCTCTTAAAGTTGGCTTTTCCAATAATTCGATGAACCAAAATGGGTTGTCCTTCATGACCATTAAATAAAGAAAATCCCACTTCCTTCAAAATATAGTTTAAGAACAGTCCAAAACCTTTGTTTTTCCCAGCCTTTACTACATCATTGCCAATATTTCTAAGTAAAAGCTCTCCTATATCAATCTTAACTTCTTTATCAAAAGCAATCATTAAATCCCACATAAGAATTGTACCAGTATCATGAGCTCCTATTCTACACAACAAACATTTATCAATAGCTTCATAGAGATATACATACTCAACTGCAAGGTCATTCCTCTTGAATGTCCTCTTCCAATTCTTAGGAAACGGCTTCTTTGTAGTAAACTTCCTTCAATATCTCTCATCTTCATTAGCAAAGTTGAGGTTGTCATGAGAATCACCTCCAATCCTCAAATGTAAAGCTCTGCATATATCTCCAGCTGTGATGTTAACACTTCTTCCTTGTAACTTCACAGAAAGTGTTTTTCTCTTCACATTTGCATCAGCGTTTCTGTAGAACTCATGTACTATCTTGTCATCATAAGCTCCTGGATTGTGAGTGAGACAATAATGAATCCGTTGATTCACAATATGTCTTACAACACTTTCCATTGCATTAGTGGGATGCTTCTTCTGGATTTCTTCAAAGTCGAACAGTGCTCCGAAGATAACTTTCATTTCCTTGTTGATTGGTTTTAGACAGTGAGGGATAGGGAGTGTATACGATTTCAGTGGGTCCGAATGTAAAAGTGAGATATAAAAGGATGAAGAGTCCTTTAAATACCTTTCCTTAAACAATCATTTAAGACAGAACAGGGGTATAAGTATCTTTGACCTAAAATTTATGAGTTTTTAAATTTTGAACCAGAACTTATAATTAAGTCTGTCCAAAATATAACTCACATAGAATTTAAATTCATTTAAAATGTGTTGGTCCCTTAAAGTGGTCAAGGTCTAGAGGGGGGGTGAATAGACCTTGAGTCCAAAATTATATTTTTCAAACTTTTAAAAAGGATGGATTCTAGAACCTTACAGTAGCCTTTTTGAAGTTTAAAAAGAACAAGTCTACAAGAGTTTTAAAACTGGACCACAAAGATTACAGCTGTGGACTTAACAAGTCTGCAGCTGCAGAGTTTAAAAACTTTGCAAAATAAATAATCACTTGTAGATAAAATATCAAAGGAGTTCTCACAATTAAAATTGTATTGAGAATACTCTAATGTGCAGCGGAATAAAGTGAGTGTTAATGAAAAATAATATAAACAAACATAACAGTTGAGTGACTTATGAAAGTCTACAGCTGTAGAGTCAGTTTTTCTCTTATGATGAACACTATGTTTTATGCACTCAGAATTTCAAAGCAATGATGAATGTAACAAGGAAATTAAATATGTAGGACAAGAATATAAAGAGCAGAAGGTAAATAGACCAGGTTTATAGTGGTTCAGTGTCTATAAAAAGACCACCTACATCCACTGTTACACCACTCAGGTGTCAAATTCACTAAGAAGTGATCACAAAGATCAATACAAGTAGTTCCCCCTTAGAACTAGGTTCACTCAGATTCCTATTCTAAAAAGAGATAAACTACCCTATTCACTCAGAATTTCAACTCACAAAGAGTTTTACAAAACCTCACAAAGAGATATCTACACTAAGTAGAAATAAAAAGTAGGTGAGGGAACAACCACAAAAGGGGTGATTCTTTCTAAGAAAATCCAAACCAACTATCCTATGAATCACAAAGAATAAAACGAGTAAAGCTCTTCTCAGAATATTGCTGGCTGTAGACTTGCTTAGGTTGAATGCTTGTAGGCTCAGGGTTGTTGTTATTGCTTCCTCTGAGGACTTCTTCTATATATAGATGGAGTGGAGTGTCTTATCCGTTGGAAATTCAAATTTGAAATCTGGATAGGCTCCTCTCTCTCTATTTGGCATGTGTGAAGTGGTCCTCATTCTTCACACAGGATAGTACTGATTGTACTATTGTTCTTTCCTTCAGAATTCTGGCCTCCTTGTAACTAATCTTCATTATCCTCCAGATTCTTTAGAAATAACCTCCACTTAAGTACAATTTAGTGAGTGCTTGAGAGCTACACTAATAGTGCTTAAGGGTCTTCATTATCTTCAATTAATTTCTGACTTGTACCATCTCTTCAAACGGTTCTTTGCAGCTGTAGAGTCTTCAACCTTGCAGCTGTAGAGTCCTGTCAATATAAAAAATTGGCTGTAGAGAAACCTTACAGCTGTAGGGTCATGTCTTGACTGTATAATGATCAAATATACAGCTGTAGATTTCACTTACAACTATATGTTTCAAACACCAATTTCCTTAGCACAAGTGTTAGATTAATTCAACAATTAAACACATTGTTTTGCACACATCAAAATCTAAACCAAGCTACTTAACAAAATGTTACACAAATTCAAACATTTTATTAATTAAAATGCTGAATAAATCCAAAATGTCTGTCCCTAAGTACTGACGTTTCTGAATTTGTAGTGCTTCATTTAATTTTCAGAATTGTACAAAGTACTGTAAATTCCCTAAGTTTGCAGTTGACAATTTTATAATATGGAAATCTATAGTTGTGAGGAATTTGCAGTTCTGGACTAAGTCTACAGCTGTAGAGTTAACAACTCTGCAACTGAGTGACTTTGCAGCTGCACATTTCCTTTTCAACGAGTTTCCAATTTTCTTTTTCTAAGTTTATCTTTGCAATTTAGTGATTTTCACAGAGTCTTCTTATAATTCTAACATCCCCAAATTACCTCTCAAGATTGAAAATCTTGATTCACACAAAGGTTTAGTGAAAATATCAGCAAGATTCAAATCAGTATGAATCTTTGTCAATTTCACATCCTTTCTTTCAACATGATCCCTTATGAAATGATGCCTTACATCTATGTGTTTTAATCAAGAGTGTAGAACTGGATTCTGTGTAATAGCAATAGCACTTGTATTGTCACAGAGTATAGTAGTTTCTCTTGCATCAATCCCATAGTCTTGTAATTGATATTGCATCCATAAGATTTGTGTACAACAACTTCCAGCAGCAATGTATTTTGCCTCAGCTGTAGAAGGAGCAATAGAATTTTGCTTCTTACTGTGCCATGCCACCAATCTTTCACCTAGGAATTGACAAATCCCACTAGTACTCTTTCTATCAATCTTGCAGCCTGCAAAATCTGAGTCAGTGTATCCAATGAGTTCAATTCCTCCTTCTTTAGGATACCTTAATCCTAAATTCTGTGTGGATTTGACATATTTGTTGATCTTCTTCACAACATTCAAGTGTGATTCCTTAGGGTTAACTTGGAATCTAGCACATACACCTACTGCAAACATGATATCAGGTCTACTAGCTGTAAGGTATAACAATGATCCAATTAACCTCCTATATTTGGTTACATCAACATTTTTGCCATTCTCATCTTTGTCAAGACTCACAGAAGGAGTCATAGGTATATTGGTAGGCTTAGAGCTGTCCATTCCAAATCTTTTGATAAGCTCTTGAGTGTATTTAGCTTTATTGATGAAAATTCCATCTCTCATTTGCTTAACTTGTAATCCCAAAAAGAAATTCAATTTCCAATCATGCTCATTTCAAATTTCTCAGTCATGAGCTTAGAGAACTTTATGCATAAATCTTCATTGGTTGAGCCAAAGATTATGTCATAAACATAGATCTGAACAAGCAATATGTCATTTCCATGTTGTAATCTGAATAAGGCCTTGTCAACCATACCCTTTTTTAATCCATTTTTGATCAAATGATCACATAGGGTATCATACCATGCTCTTGGTGCTTGCTTAAGTCCATACAGGGCCTTTCTAAGCTTATAAACCATGTCTTCAGCTGTAGATTCCTCAAATCCTGGTGGTTGTTCAACATACACTTCTTCTGATAGTAAACCATTAAGAAATGCACTCTTTACATCCATTTGATAGACTGTAAAGTTCATATGTGCAGCATAGGCTAGAAATATTCTTATAACTTCTAATCTTGGAACTGGGGCAAAGGATTCATCAAAATCTATGCCTTCATATTGACAATAACCTTGAGCAACTAGCCTTGCTTTATTTCTGGTCACAATTCCATCTTCATCAAGTTTGTTCTTGAACACCCACCTAGTTCCAATCACTTTGTGATTCCTAGGTCTTGGAACAAGTTCCCATACTTGATTCCTCTAAAAACCATTCAATTCTTCTTGCATTGCAATAATCCAATTGACATCTTGCAGTGCTTCATGAATATCAGTAGGTTCTGAGGATGAAAGAAATGTAGCAAACATTGCCTCATGGATTTGTTTTCTGGTCTTTACAGCATCTGATAGGTTTCCAATCACATGTTTAGGGGGTGATCTTTCAATAAAATCAAATATGATTCAAGTTCTAGTCTTTGATCATTGTTCTTTACAGCTGTAGATTTACCTACTCTAGACTCATCAGGTTCTTTTGTTGGTGTTTCTACTTCTGTTAGAACATTCTCATAGACTAAGTCTTCAACATTCTCTAATGGAGGTAACTCAACTGAAACTGTGCCAAAGCCTTTGTTGATCAATTCTACAGGAGTTTTAATTTCAACATACTGTTGTTGACTTGTGACTGTAGAGTTGTCCTCTTTAGAGTCTTCAACAATTTCTTCAGGGGAGCTATGTTGTTCATAAAAAACAATATGATGTGACTCTTCCACAATCATTAATCTCTTGTTATACACTCTAAATGCTTTGCTAACATTAGAATAACCTAAAAAGATGCCTTCATCTAACTTTGAATCAAAAGTCTTGAGGTGTTCTTTCCCATTATTCAGTATGTAGCATTTACATCCAAATATGTGTAGATAAGAGATATTAGAAGTCCTTCCTTTCCATAACTCATATGGAGTCCTCTTATGATCTTTCACTATCAAGCATCTATTTTGAGTATAGCATGTAGTGCTTGTTGCTTCTGCCCAAAATTTCTTAGGCAACTTTGCTTCAACAATCATTGTCCTGGTTTCCTCCTTGAGTGTTCTATTCTTCCTTTCTGCAACTCCATTTTGCTATGGGGTTCTAGCTGCAGAGTACTCATGCAATATGCCATATAATGAACAATATTCTTCAATGACTTGATTTGTGAATTATGTTCCTCTATCTGATCTGATCTGATCTTCACAATCTTCAAGTTCTTTTCATTCTGAATCCTTCTCAATAATTCTGGTAGCTTCTGTAGAGTTTCACTCTTCTTTCTTAGAAACACTATCCAAGAAAATCTTGAGTAATCATCTACAACAACCAAAGTGTATTTCTTTCCACTTATACTTACAGGTTCTATGGGTCCAAAGAGATCCATATGCAGTAATTTCAGTATCCTTGATGTGCTTGAGTGTGTCTTGCTCTTGAAAGTCTTCTTGATTTGTTTCCCTTTAACACATGCATCACATAGGTGTTCCTTGCTGAACTTAGTGTTTGGTAGACCTCTTACAAGTCTGTTATTCACAAGTTCATTCATGGTTTTGAAGTTTATGTGATTCATCCTTTTGTGCCATAACCAACAAACTTCATTGGAACTATTAGCTAGAAAACAGGTAGTTTCAGCTGTAGAGTCCCACTCTACAATGTAAACATTCCCTTTTCTAGTTCATGTCAGTTTTGTGGTTTGGGATTCAACATCTTTGACTATGCAAGTGTCATGTGTAAAGTCTACAGTGTAGCCTTTGTCACAAAATTTACTTACACTCAGTAAATTATGCTTTAAACCTTCTACCAAGTAAACATCATTGATCTGAACATTTCATTTGAGCAGACTTCCTGATCCTTTAGCTGTTCCACTAGCATTATCACCAAAAACAACCTGAGGACCTTTGTGATCTTTCAAATTTTGTAACAAATTTCTATCTCCAGTCATATGTCTTGCACAACCACTGTCTATGTACCAAATCTCTCTTTTGGTGGTTGTAACATGCCCCTGCAAAATAAAGTGAGTTATTTAGAAATCCAATACTTTAGATTTCCTCCAGTGTTACTCTTTGCAATCCAAGCTATTTTAGGAGCTGTAGAATTGTTAATTCTACAGTTCTTGCTTGATCCTCCTCTTTGAGTGCTTGAAGAGGGAGACATATCTGACATATTTCTATTTCAGAATCTGTCAAAGTTAAGTCTTCTTTCAATATTCAATTTGTGAAAGACTTCTTCTTCTGACTGTATAGTTGATTCTGCAGTTGGTTTCTCAATCATGTTTTGCAATATGTTTGTAACATCTTCTTCAGTATCATTCATGATCTCCTTGATCTTCTAATGTCTTCTAGGTGACAATTCTTTGAATGAATTCAAGAATTTCAAATCTTCTGGCTGTATGTTTGAGTCTACAGCTTCATCAGGGGTTGATTCTTTGATGAACTTCCTTTCAGGTCTAGGAATTGACTTTGAATGTCTTTGCTCAGACAACATCTTCTTCAATTGTTTGGATGAATTTCCAAAACAATCTAGCTTCTTTTGATAATAGGCATTGCTTTCTTCAAGTTCAGCTATCATGAATTCTTGAGTTCTGATAGTTTCTTTCAATTCAGCACATTCTACAGCTCTACAACTTACTTCATTGAATAGTTCTTCATTGTCATTTTTCAGACAATTGTAACCTTCTTTGAGTTCTTGTAGAATATGTAGTTGTTGTTCAGCATCCTCTACTCCAGCTAACAGGGCTTTGACATGTTCCCTTCCAATATGATTATCTCTTCTAAGATCTTTATTTTCTTCTTGTAGTCCTTGGATTGCACTAAGCATGTCACTGGAAGAATGCTTTTTTGTAATATAACTGGATGATGCTGAGCATACCTCTTCATCTTTAGCAATAAGACAGATTAAGGCTTCCTCATTTGAATCTGTAGAGTCAGAGTCTTCTAAATCTGTAGTTGACTTTTGAGAAGAAGAGGGACAGTCTTTCTGGTTTTTTTCAAACTCAGAAAGTAGTGCTCTAATTCTTTCCTTGTCAAACTTTTTCTTTCTATCTTTTCTGATTCTCTTTTCTTCATTTGTATACTTCTCAGCTTTGGGGTATGGACAATTGTTGATGTAATGTTCAGGTTTTCTGCAGTTATAGCATAAATAAGTTGAGTTAGGTGCTGTAGATTTCACCTTACCATCCTCCTTTGGTGTGAACTGCTTCTTCTTAGTCCCATTCAGAAGATAAGCCTCTGAGAACTTTCATGTTCATTTCTCTTTGTGAGTAATCTTTACCAAGTGAGTCAAGCTCATTGAGAATCTCAATGAATCTTGACTCAAACTTTTCAAGAGTTTCACCAGATTTCATCTTGAAGTTCTCAAACTTTTGAACTGCTATCATGAGTTTGTTTTCCTTGATTTGTTCAGTTCCTTCACAAATCATTTCCAACTTTTCCCATATATCTTTTGTAGTTTTACAGTTTTTGATCTTGCTAAACATAATTTTATCAAGTGAATGATAAATAGTATTCTTTGCAACATTGTCAAGATTAGACCTTCTCTTGTCATCCTCTATCCATTCCCTTCTAGGTTTGGGGATGATCTGAGCTAGTCCAGCTGACTGATCTGCTGTAGTGTTGACCTTCACAATAGGTATAGGGCCATCTTCTATGATAGACCACATCTCATCATTGATTGCAGACAAATGTGCTTGCATTCTAATTTTCCATTCATCATAGTCCTCAGCAGAGAACATTGGAACCTTGGATTTCACCATTTTGGGAGCCAAGCAAGTATGTAGGTTTGTTTTTCAAAAAGGATCTAGCTAGGTACTGATCAAAGCAGTGGCAAGCCAACTGCTCTGATACCACTTGTTTGACCCTTAACTGGACAACTGTCTAGAACCTTACAGTAGCCTCTAAAAGTTCAAAAACAACAAGTCTACAAGAGGTTTTAAAAGCAGGACCACAAAGGTTACAGCTGTGGACTATAGAAGTCTACAGCTGCAGAGTTTAAAACTTGCAACCAAAAAGATAACTTGTAGACAAGAAATCAGAGGGATTCTCACACTAAAAAGTGTATTGAGAATACTATAATGTGCAGCGGAATAAAAGGTGAGTGTTAATGAAAAACTAAATTAAACAAACTTAACAATTGAGTGACTTAGAGAAGTCTACATCTGTAGAGTCAGTTTCTTTGTGAGAAACACTAAGTTTAAGCACTCGATTTTAAAAGAATGATGAATGTAACAGTAAAGTAAATATGCTGTACAGAAATATAAATGACAGGAAGTAAATAGACAATATTTATAGTGGTTTAGTGTCTATAAAAAGACAACCTACATCCACTGTTACACCACTTAGGTGCCAAATTCACTAAGATCAGATCACTTAGATCAACACAAGTAGTTCCCCCTTAGAACTAGGTTCACTCAGATTCCTATTCTAACAAGAGATTAACTACCCTATTCACTCAGAATACAACTCACAAAGAGTTAACAAAAACCTCACAAAGAGATATCTACACTAAGTATTAATAAAAAAATAGGTGAGGGAACAACAACAAAAGGTGTGATTCTTTCTAAGAAAATCCTAACCAACTATCCTACGAATCACACAGAAAATAAAACAATATAGCTCTCTCAGAAAATTTGTTGGATGTAGACTTGATTAGGCAGAATGCTTGTATGCTCAGGGTGGTTGTTGTTGCTTCCTCTAAGGACTTCTTCTATTTATAGATTGAGTGGTGTGACTTATCTATTGGAAATTTCAAATTTGAAATCCGGATAAGGCTACTCTCTCTCTATTTGGCATGTGTGAAGTGGTCCTCATTCTTCACACAGGATAGTACTGAGTGTACTATTGTCCTTTTCTTTAGAATTCTGGCTGTCTTCAAAATAATCTTCATTATCCTCCAGAAATAAAGAAATAACCTCCACTTAAGTACTTTAGTGAGTGCATGAGAGCTACACTAATTGTGCTTAAGGGTCTTCATAATCTTCAATTAATCACTGACTGGTACTCTCTCTCTCTTTAAACGGTCTTAACAACTGTAGGGTCTTCAACCTTGCAGCTGTAGGGTCCTGTAAAGATAAAAAAATCAGCTGTAGAGAAACATTACAACTGTAATATCATGTCTGGCTGTAGAATGATCAAGTATACAGCTGTAGACTTCACTTACAACTATAACTTTCAAAAACCAATTTCCTTATAACAAGTGTTAGATAAATTTAGCTGATTAAACATATGTTTTGCACACATCAAAATCTAGACCAAGGTACTCAACACCACTGTTCCTTAATATCACTTAGGGCCACTTTTTCCTTTTATGCCCTCAGATAATATTATTGCTCCTAACTTTATTCTGAACACGTCCCATCAATGAGAAAGGATAACTGGACATGTCTAATCACTTTCCAATTTCAAAATTAAAAAAATAGTAGAGACAGAGCGTTCAAAATTGAGAAAGGGGCAGAGACGGTGACATATCATCGACGATTTTGGCAATGCTCATCGCGAATGACGGAATTGTGACCCCGTAAACCATAATCGCAGATGGCGGAATCGCGACCCCGTCGGTGATTTCTTGTTCTCCAAAACTGAAATTGTAATCGTCTCTAGGCTTAGGCGTGATCGAATGATCGGACTCCAGGCGGCTGTGAGTATAGGTGGCGGTTGCGTGAATCATCTCCAGGCTTAGGCATGAGCGAACAATCGAACTCCAGCGTAACAACGGTGAAAATTGTGGAGGTAGGGGCGTGCGGCTGTATTCCGGCAGCGAGAACGGTGGTGTGAAGGTAGCAGAGGAACGGTTTCCATGGATTCAAAGGCATGTGCAGTAGTGTGTTTTCGGTAGGAATCGATTGAGCGTGTGATGATGAGTAAGCCACGTCTATTTTTGGCGTGAACGAAAATGGTTTTTATGATGATGAGTAAGCCACATCTTCAAATTTTGGTTCTTGGTCAAAGCAGGGCTGTTTTGAAATTTTAATTTACAATCACAAATTTACTACGACCTCTGCGATTCTGGTGAATGGATCGTGTCTTTGGATCTGTGACTTTTCCGGCGACATATTATCATTGATCCCAACGCATGTGAGGATTTGTTTCAGCAAAGGAGTACAACCGCGATTTTTTTTTCCTTCTGTGCATAAATTTTCATAAAGTATTGTGTGTGGGCTTAAATTTATGACACCATAAGAGAGTAGATGCCGAAGAAATATCCAGTGTGAATTAATTGAAACTCAACTCATTTTTTTTCAGTCTTGGAGAAATGTGAATTTTTTGTTATTTCTTTCGGTTTCTTATTTGCTTTTTCAATTTTTGTTTGCTTAATGTGCTTCCGAAGAAGATAAAATGACTCTGCTTTCGCCGGAAAAATTATGAGTGAAGATAAGTTATTATCATTATTTTCGCCGGAAAATTATGTGTTGGTCCCGAAACGAGTACAATCAGTGTATGGGGGGGAATACACTGATGTCAGATTTTTCTGAAAGACTCAGAAAAATGCTCTTACACTCTCAGTCAGGATTTCCTGAATTACTCAGTATGCTGAAGGTCCACAGAGACAGCAGGGACAGTTCAGTAACGAGTAAGATAAGCTGAGTGTGAGTAATGTGCTCGGAAGCTCAGTAGAGATAACAAACCTACTGACTGTTTGGAAGCGAGTCAGTTGGACTACTATCTCAGTGAGCTAGAGTACGTGCGGAAAGTGAGCCCTTAGATTCTACTCGTTTTAGTTTCTGAAAGCATTTTCTCTGAATTGCTTAGTAAACTGGTGGTTAGGGTTGAGTGCACCGTATTAAGATTCAGGATGATTGATTCAGCCCTGAGGATAAAACAATGCAGAATGTTCAGTTTATTATGATGACAGTTATGATCCTGAACAAGTATGTAAATCAGCACACAGGGGACTTTTTAACGTGGTTCGGAGATAACCAACTCCTACGTCCACGGCCTGATTTAACAGGAAGCTATCCTCAAAACCCTGAGGAAAGGTGCTTGGTTTTACATGCCAAGGGACACGAGTAGCCAACTTCCTCTCTTAGGAACTGACCCCTGGGCGTTTTACAAGTCTCTGTCCTTCTAACCAACCAATCTCACACCCTGAGTGGTTTGGTATTCTGGTTTCCAACTGAGATAGCTCTAGCAATATAAAATAATGCTAAATATTAGAGATATCGATCTAAGCAAATACAGAGTGAATCCTACTACAACACTAGGGAAATTTAATTGCAGAGTGTTGCTTATAGTATGCTTTGAGAGCTTGGATTCTTGAGAGTTTTCTCTTGGAAATTTCCCGTTAGCCTTGAATGGATGAAAGACTCTCCATATTTATAGGCAAAATTCAAAATAAATCCGTTGGAGGAGATCAAATCAAATCTTTCCTATTTTGGGGTGGTTGCAGGCTAGAAATACTGTTTGACCTAACCGCCATGATTATTCTGGCAAGTCTGTCCCATCGCCTGCAACTTTGAGACGCATTAAATGCCGCATTAAATGCTGCGCAGACTCCGTACATACGTGTCGAAAGATCATTGGCTCTGAGTCTCTTGTTAATAACTCTGTCTGAATGTTTGTCTTCATTGGAGTCTTACTGACATTCTCTTTGTCTCTTGTCCCATAGCATAAATAACCTTTTTGCTTTGGACTTACATGGTTCAGGTGATCTGAACTACTGCCCGAGTCAGGTCTTATGTGTCTTCAGCATAGCCTGATAGATTATTCAGCCCAGTATGTGTAACCTTTTTGCTTTGGACTTACATGGTTCAGATAAACAGAACCAAGGCCTAAGTCAGGTCTTACGTGCATTCAGTACAGCCTGATATATTACATTTACTCTTCACTGACTAAGTTATGTCCTGAGTATGCTTAGTGTACTCAGTAGAAACATCAGCCAATGGTACTTCAGGATTTACTTCAGGACGGATCATCAGGCTTCGATCTTCAGCTTCAGACCCAGGCAATCTTCAGCAAGACTGACTGACTCCTTCAGGATGGATTATACTTCAGACTTCAGTAAATTGGGTCGACTCCAATATTCTTCAGTCTTCAGCAAGTTCCCCCTGTACTGAATTTCTAACCTAACTATCCTGAACTATTTTATACTGAACAGCTGTACTTAGGCAGATTCATCAGGGGTTTTGGGATCTAATCAAAATACTCAGATTGTCCCAACAATTTCCCCCTTTTTGATGATGCCAAAACCCTTAAGCAAATTCCTATTCATCTATACAATCAACTGACTTAGTCAGTGAGAACAACTCAGTACCACCTGACAAACTAGGTACTTAGTCTATAAGATGAAAACAAGGAATTGGTTAGTACAGTTCTTGATAAGGATTCAGAAAAGTAAATTCAGGAGTCAACAAGAAGTTGTACTCAGGAAAAATAAATAACTTCATTGATAGATATAAGAGTTACAATTATCCTGAAGCTATTACAATTCCTGAACAACTATTTCCTGATCTATTCTTCATCCTTATTCCAAGCAGCTAGAGGAATCTCATACATCTCCAAGACTCGGTTCAGGACCTGCTTTATCCTGTTCCGATCACCAACAGCCCCGGCAGCGCATCCTACTCTGACGATTTCTTCTGATATCACTTTCCGGTCCAGTTGTTTGGAGTTCCTGAAGAGTGGAGGAGGATACTTAATGAATTCCGGAGGAGCAATCTCTACACCTTCAGTGTCAGCATGTCTGATTATTTCAGCCCAAAGATCAGGGTGCTCCTGCGCCATCCAGTGATGGAGTATGACATCTTTTTCTTCAGATAGATCGTCCCATAACCCCACCATGTAGAATAGGTAGGCCCACCTATTCCGGATCGGAATCCATACCTCCAACATCTCTATTGGAATGAAGTCTTCCACAAACTGAAGTGGAGGAGGGCCTTGATCTGGACTGACCACCATTTTCCTCTGAGTCTTCATCCGAGATCCAGAAGTCACAGATTTCTTCTTCTGAACCTGCGAAGTCAGATACTCATTGGGTTCTTTCAAGCGTTGGATCTGACTGAGGAGCGAAATCTCCTTCATCTTCGCTATCTTTTCTGCTTCAGTCATCACCTTTTTCTTCTGAGTGGTCAACCCAGGTTGCATTTGTTCCTCCATCTCCTTATACAAAGGTTCCAAAGCAGGATCTTCAGAGGGCCTTAATCTCTTCGGATCTGAACCTTCAGCAGCTTCGATGGCAGCTGCGGATCTAGTCCTCTTCCTTTCAGCATCTTTAAGTTCAGGGGGGAAGATTTTCTTCTTAGCTTTACCAGTGGTAGCAATTTGCTTCTTCCCTTCTTCCCCCTTTTTGGCATCATTGTCATTGATTCGCTTGACAACCTCATTTACTGACTCTGTCAATAATGTGAACTGACTATCCATCTCAGTCTGCTTAGCCTGAATATGCCCAATCTGCCCGGCCATCCCTCTCAGGCCAACACTTAGCTTGTCGACGGCTGAATTGTGCTCAGCTTTTAGCCGTCCTTCAAAGCTCATCATCTGATTGTTCAGGGCAGAATCAATTTCCCTTTTCTCTTGTTCAGACATCTCATTCAACAGCTCCTCCTTCAGTTCAGCTCGAAGCTTAGCCAGCTTTTCATCAACCAGTTGATCAACTTTCTCAGACAATTGTTGATCAAGAAAAGTGGCAAGCTTATTCTCCTGCTGAGTTTGCACATTAGAGACCATTTGATTGCAGTTTTGAATGGCCCCCTTGGCTTGCTCAGAGATAACAGTGAGGTCTACTGTGAGTCCAGTCTGAACTTCATCGAGAAGGTCTATTGAGGCATGCATATCAGTGGCCATTTCATTCAGGTCTTTATCCAGCCTTTTCATTTTCTTATTCAGAGTTTCAGAATTTGAATCAACCCTACTTGCCTTTCGCTCAACAAGATTTAACCTTCTGTGACAATTGGCAAGCGCTAGTGAGGAATTCTCAGTAAACGTAGCTGCTGGGGTGATCCAGTTTCCTCTAACTCGGATAAGACCTGTTCGACCCTCTCCTGAAGCCTCCGCAGTCCCGGGTCTAAGGGGTGCATCATCGGCCGGTGCACTGACTCCTTCAGTGCCACTTTGCTGAATGTCTTCTGCAATCACAATCTCTTCATTCTCCTCCTCAACTCTTCCAGGCTCTGGCTCGGGGTAGATGCGTCTAACAGTTCTGATGAAGTCTACCATCTTGATCAGGTGATGTAAAGAATTCATGTTGAAGTGATCAAAGAGAGCAGCTTCAGTTTCAGCCATTTTCTCCCATCCTCTCGACTCCCCGAGCTGACTCAATTCAGGCCAAGTGGCATTCCTGATCATGGCATAAGTGCGAAGTTGCACAACTGCCTCCTTCTGAGCGTCTGAGAGATCAGGAAACCTCCTCTCCACCATATCCACAGCAGTTCCCCTTGCCACAATCTTGAAATCAGGCAATGTGTTCTCATCAGGCGCAGGGAATGGCCATGGGGCTACAGCCTGAACTGGTTCAGCAGCCTCGTGCTCAACTCCTTCTTCCTGAGCAGGTTCCTCCTGATCCTTCTCCAAACTCTGATAGGTTGAGGCGATGTTGAGAATCAGTTGATTAGGATCAGGGGATGCAACGTCCGGAATAGAAATAATGGGAGCACTGTCAAGAGCGGCCTGAGCCGGTTCCTTCTCCGGAGTTGCATGCTGAACAGCTTCTTCAGCAACTCTCTCTTCCACGAGCTTCTTCTCTCGCTCTGCTGACCCTGAATAAAGAAATTTCAGTTTCTGTTGCTTGGGTCTAGAAGGCTTGGGTTTGTCCTCCGCTGGTTTCTGAATAGAAATCTCTGATGATTTGCTCGCCTGGGCCTTGACTCCTCCAGTCATGCTCGCCTGAGCCTTCTTCTTTAGAATTTTCGGTCTCCTCTTTGTGCCAGCATCACCGGAGTAAGCCCTGAAGAGATCAATCTTCACTGGAATCTCGAGCGACTGGGCCTGATCAACGTCCCCGAGATCCAGGGTTTCCAAAATCAGTGAGATCTTGGTGCCAAAGTGCATTTTGGCCTCGAACGTCGCCTGACCCTCCGGCGAATACTTGATTTTACTGGTCTCAGCTACCAGCAATTGGAGGAAGTAATCCTCCCAGTGAAAATTGTGCACTGATGCGTCAGAGATTGCCATCATCGTATAAAGCTTCGGTCTGGAGATCTGCTCCAATCCTCCGGCAATCCCCATCACTCCCTGACTTGTCAGGTCGAAAAAGTGACGATTCTCAGTCCTCAGGACTGATTTGTTGAGACCCGACCTCAGGACGACATCTCCATCGCAGAGAGACTGGAGAAAATCCTTCTCGTTCCCAAACCCGTAATCAACCGGGCTTCGTCCAGAGCGGGGAAGATTAAAAACCTCCTTAATCTTCTCCCTGATGTTGAGAGTGACCCACCTCCTGGTCATTTCCTCTTCTCCATCCTTCCCCTTCACACAGGAAGACAATGGAATGCAAGTCTCCCACTCCTGGAAATCCTTGTTCTGCGTCATCTTGAGGTAGAAAGCAACAACAAGTCTGGGATGGAGTCTCTGGGGTCTTGCTGTGATAAACTGCAGAAGACCTGCATTTTCATATAATTCTCGCACAGGCAAGATATCGGGGTGGTTAGAAGAAAAATCCCCAAAGGGCTCGTAGTGGATCTCATTCCTGAGATGGAAGACATTCCCAAAGAATGAGTCCACCGAAGGAGACGCCATGGATTAAGTTGGAGATTTTGAAGAAAATCGGGTTTAAGAGAAAATATATTAGGAAAAGATTTGGGTGCACAAAGGTTGCAATGACGAGCACTTCCCTTATTTATACTAAATTTCAGTTTTAATCGGATGGCCCAGAAAATAATGACTTATGAGATTCAATGGTCAAGATCAAAAAGTGATATGCATGGAGCCTTTTCGGTTTTCAAAAGTAATTGGTCAAACTTTATCGAAAACTGTTCCCGCCCACAGTGCATTAAATGCACATTAGAGCATGTCCGTATTTAATTCAAATAAATTGTATTAAATAATAACCGAATATTAAATGAATGGCTGGGATTAAATGACAAATTAAATTGATTTGACAATACAGCAAACAGTATCAAGGATGATGCACGCAAGATCTGATGACTAGACATAAATCAGGAAACATACCAGTCAGTCAGATTTGTATTCTGACTGATACCACGAGTGACCTATCAGGATGACAAGCCCTGAGTTCAGTGTCCTGAATCTTAGTCAGTCTATACTGATCATCCTTTTCACACTGAATGTTCCCCCTACAACCATTCACAATCTCTCTGAGATTCCTTCATCCTGAGTCCATATTAGTCATTCCCCCTGACCTTGAGCATTCTGATCAGAGATTCAGATTGAATCTCTTAAGCTTGGGTCAAGGAGTCCTAATTCTACTGATAGCTCAACAAATCTGGTTTCAGGAAAAGCCTTAGTCAGTATGTTAGCTCTCTGCTTATCAGTAGGGACTCTCTCCATCCTGATGTCCTTCTTTTCAACATGATCTCTGATAAAGTGATGTCTGATGTCTACATGCTTACACCTTGTGTGTAAGACTGAGTTTTGGGATATGGCAATGGCACTATTATTGTCATAATAAATTGGGACTTCAGTGGCCTCAACTTGGTAGTCTCTCAGTTGCTGTTTCAGCCACAGAATCTGAGAACAACAACTGCCTGCCGCCATATACTCAGCCTCAGTAGTAGACGTTGCAACATTGGTTTGCTTCTTAGAAAACCAAGAGATCAGCTTACTCCCTAGAAACTGACATGTGCCTGTAGTTGATTTCCTATCAAGCCTACAACCTCCATAATCTGCATCTGAATAGCCAGTCAGTTCTAGGTTGTCATCAGAGGGATACCAAAGTCCTAGATTTACCGTACCTCTCAGGTATATCAGTATCTTTTTGGCACTCTCTAGATGACTCTTCTTTGGATCAGACTGATACCTTGCACAAACTCCAACTGCATAAGTGATGTCAGGAAGACTAGCAGTCAGATACAATAAGGATCCTATCAGTGCCCTATATTCAGTCTGATTTACTGAGACTCCTTCTTTGTCAGGGTCCAGCTTCTCATTTGTGTTCATGGGAATACGTGAGACTTTGCTGGTCTGAACTCCGAATTTCTGAATCAAATCCCTCACATATTTGGACTGATTTATGAAGATTCCAGAGTCAGTTTGCCTGACTTGGAGACCCAGAAAGAAATTCATTTCTCCCATCATTGACATCTCAAATTTCCCAGTCATCAGCTTGGAGAATTTCTCACAAAGCTTCAGATTAGGAGATCCAAAAATTATGTCATCCACATAAATCTGAACCAAGAGAATGTCCTCCCCTTCGGATATCCGGAAGAGGGTCCTGTCCACTGTTCCTTTCACGAACCCGTGGTCTATCAGGAATTGGGATAATGTATCATACCAAGCTCTCGGAGCTTGCTTCAAGCCATAAAGAGCTTTCTTCAGGTGATATACCTTATTTCCAACTTCGAAACCTGGAGGTTGTTCCACATACACCTCCTCGTTTAGTACACCATTCAGAAAAGCACTCTTTACATCCATCTGATACACTTTGAATTTCTTGAATGTTGCATATGCCAGAAACAACCGGAGCAAAGGTCTCATCATAGTCGATTCCTTCGGCCTGAGAGTAACCTTTTGCTACCAATCTGGCCTTATTCCTGACCACAACATTCTTCTAATCCCTCTTGTTCTTAAAGACCCACTTGGTGCCAATGACATGTTGACTCCTAGGTCTCTCAACTAACTCCCAAACCTGATTTCGCTCAAACTGATTGAGCTCATCCTGCATGGCTAGGATCCAATTTGGATCAGCAAGAGATTCTTCTATGCTTTTAGGTTCCTGATCACTCAGGAAGCAGCAAAACATAGCGCTCTCACTAAAGGACAACCTAGTCCTGACCCCCTCATTGATATCACCAATGATATCAGCCAATGAGTGATCATCTAGCCACCTCCTCCTGCTGACGCGTGCACTGGGAGCTGCTGACGTTCCCTCACCTGATCCTGAAATATTAATCTCGACAATAACAGGCAAAAAACAGGAACGAGCAAGAACAGGGGATACTGAGTCATTTCCTGAGGGTTGGCCAATATCAGAGACATTGTTTTCCCCTACAGTGTTGGACTCAGTAACTGTCTCAGGTGCAGAAGCATCATCACCGACAGTACGTACCTCAGGTTGAGTCTGTGCCTCCGTCTGAGACTCAACATTCTCTGAGGCTGGGGCTAGCTGAGGGTTGGCCTGAGGTCCATCCTGATCATCAT
>JAPKLY010001590.1:0-39812 GCA_026898435.1 Prunella vulgaris
GGGGCAATCAAGTTTCAAGAGAGCATTTGTAATTGAGTCTTGAATGCAATTTTCCTAGTCCATAGATTTCCTAAGAAATGTACATATCATATAATCATAGTTAAAGGCGCATGAGACGCAGGGGCTGGCGCCTCTCCATTTGTGAGGTGCGTGTAGGAGTTAAAAACATGATTTTTTTTTGCTCAGTACAGAAAATATGTAGGTTTCAGAATAGAGCATACATTGTTCTGGCTACAATTAGAAGTGCAAAACTAGGGTTTTTCCTTCAAAAATAAATTAATTACAGTGGCACATTTGCTCTCCCTCTCAGTGCTCCTTTGTTCTTCCCTTGGGCCTTGTCCCACCTAACCACCTCATGTCCCACCATCCACCCAACCACCTCACAATTTGATTATGAGGACGGTGGTTATGATGATGAATATGATAATGAAAAAGATTAGTTTGCTACTTGATTGCCTTTGATTTTGCATATTTATTATTGTTTACGATTTCGCTATGATGTTTGCTACTTGTTATCGAAGTTTATGCCCTTCTATTTGTGTCATCTATGTGATTTTGAACTTTAATATAATAGTTATTTACATGAAAATATGTTTAGCTTAAGTTTATGCAGTGTTTCTATTATACTAGACATAAAGTACAAAAGACGCGTCTCAGGCACTTGGTGCACCCTTGCGCCCTAAACAACTATGCATATAATAGATGATTTAGGGCCTTGTGGATTAATCCCCTCAAAATTTTGAAATGGTGAAACCGTGTGTGCTTTGTAGTTGGAAAAGCGGAAACAAGATCTTCTTAGTGAAATGTTGATTGAGGAGCAACATGACCAAGAGATCTCTCACATGTACGAAGAACTTTCTATTTCAAGAACTTCAGCTGTAGCTGATAAGCCTGCACGGGCCAGAAAGGTGATTAATTTTTCCAATGTTGTTGACCTAGTTATTTACATCTCAATCCGAAGTCTGAATATTATGTTCATTTGAATATTTCAAAGTCGAGCTTTTTGGTGTTGTGTAGAGAAGCAGCGACAGATATAGAGTTTCAGATATACTGATTGAGGACGCAGAAAAGTACATTGAGGACTTCATTTCAAATATTGAAGATTCAGATACATCATCCTTTGATGGAGGAAGAAGTGATGGAAGTTCAACTTTAGGAGGCATAGTTAAGGCAAGAAGAGAGACTGAAACTTTGAAGTCACATTCAGGATCTACTTCTGTCCCTGTTGAAATGGACGGTGTTCTTTTGCCCTGGCTGCAGTGGGAGACTAGTCATGATGGCCAGGCTTCTGTGACTCCGAAAGCTCTACAAAGGGACTTGGAAAAGGTTAACTTCTAAATCTGAGTTGCATGAATGAGTTAATCTGCTGCATTCCCTAACTCCTATTATCATTATTTTCTGATTTTTCCCACTCACATGAAATTAATGTCTTCTCTTTGAATTGTGATTTATCTTAAAACGAGTCCTAAATTAATACTCTCTCTGTCCCGGAGGAATTTGCACCCTAGGGAGTGACACATTTTTAAGCAAAGTGGGTTTTTTAAATAAAGTTGTGGTATATGGGTAAATATGTGTATAATTTTGTGAGAGTGCATGCAAATCAATATTTTTTTTTGTAATAGTACGCAAATTGGTGTGAGACGTCCAAATAAAGAAAGTGTGCAAATTCCTGTGGAACGAATGGAGGGAGTAATATATATCTTTCAGGTTCTGAGTTGATAGTTTCTTATCTTTTAGGTCCTGAACTGAAAAAATCTTTCAAGACCTAATTGATAATGTTGCTACTTTTAAAGCCCTTTGAATTTTGATAAAATGCCAAATATGAAACCTTTCTCTTTTATTCAAGTCATTCAAATATGCTAAACGTCAAGTATCATTGCTCAATGCTCATATAATATGATCCTGAACAATAGCTGCTTTATGAAAGTTTAAGCTATGCCTTTATCGCTACCAGCTAATGTATATAGTACATCTCCAGACCCTTAGACAAATTGTGGAGGATGATCATTCTTTTCGTTGGTGTAGCATGTCTGACAATTATCATAGATTTTAATGAGATGGGTATTTTGTTCAGGAAACGAGTTCATTACGTGACGTAAGTAGTTATTCAATCAGCAGTCACGGTAGTTGGAGTCCAGGTGTTTTTCATAATTCTCCCTTGAGTAAAACAGAAGAGGTGTGTTCCCCTGCTGCTGGCAAAGGCTGCTTTGACATGGAGGAGTACCTTAAAGTTGGAAATAATGAGGAAGTATTGTTTGATATGTATAGAGAACGGAACCGTATCAGTTCCGGTGGCCTACTGCTCTGCACCGGAATTCTTTACTAAGTGACGTAAAACTTTGTTGTTCAACTTAATAATAATTGGAGTCGTCATCTTTAATTAGATTTAGTTGGTAAATTTGTCGCATGAATAACTGTTGGGAATGGCTCCCAGAGGAAGTTACCATCGGTAATCAGAGATCTAGTTGGTAATTTTGTCGCATGAGAAATTACTTTTATTTCAAAATAGATAGCTGTAAGTTTTGGGATAGCCAACAGTATTTTGGTTGATAATAGATATATGTATGGGAAAGTCATGATGGATTTAAATTTTGATGAATAATATGAATATGCACTTTTTTTATTTTGGTAATATTTAATAACAATTAAATATGTTATCACACTGTATTGATTTAGAACATAGTAAAAATGAATCGGTATTATGTGTAATACATATTAAAAATAAAATCCGTAAGTCACAATTAAATGCAATCAAAATTATTAATGTTTTTTTTTTTTTTGGTAGTATAACAATTTAGATTAGGTTAAGGTTGTTACATGGATTTTATTTTCAGTGTGATATATAATATATGAGTAGCAGAAAAGGTCGAAGAGTGGATTGAATTTAAAATCTGAATGCTGGACCACAACAGCCAACTCTTCCACCAAAATTGGCCATTGGTAGATATTAGAGAAGAACCTGAGCAAAGCAGCAAATTCCACAATATAAACATAATCTCCTTGCAAACAGTAGTTGGTCTCGTCCAATTTCTGTTTCATTCAAAATAATAATATAACAGCGAAGGTATATTCCCTTGATATTTTTCTGTATTTATTCTAGGTGAAGTGATAGAAGAAATGGACACACTGAAATTTGGGGCTGAAAATCTGGGTATATACATTACAGGCAAGGCAAAGCATGCTTTCTGAAATAAAGAGACCCAACTGCTGCTACCTAGAGAGAGAAAGAGAGCTCTACAAGCTAACACCACCACCACCACCACCACCCCCCCCCCCACTAACCTCCCTTTATCATCTCTATCTATTAAGACAAGGCTAGCACAGCACATTAGTGGCTCAACTGTCCATGGAACAATTTCGACAAACACTCTGCCCTCCGGAAAAAATTCACCAGCACAAACTCTCACACACACCAAAAGAGCAACAAGAGAATCATTCTTTGCATCTGAAACTGACACCAAAATCATCATTTCAAAACAAACAGAAAAAATGGGTCAGGGCAAGAACCTCATACCATGCAATCGCCTAGTCTGGCTTTTAATCCAGATTCGAGAGCTCAAGGAACATCACCAGTGAGTTCCAACAAGGAAGACTTGTATCTTTGAAAGATCATAAAATGCATTTGGTTCAGGACAACTTTCAATTTAGTTAGTTCTGAATCAAAAGGAAAATAAGTCTTCAATCAATCTCTCCTTCTTCAGTATCATTTGAATCATGCAGAGTGCTTTGAGGTTCAGCATCCTCATCCTCCTCTTCATCGTTCTTCATGTACAACCCCAGTTGCTCTAATGGATTACTATTTGCCCGAAACTTGAAACTACCAAGAGCACTTTGAGAATTTTCAGGGCTTGCCTCATCTATAAAGCTCTGCAAGGGCTCATCTGGAGCAGAAGTAAGCATCTCCAGATCCTCCATAAAGTGACTATTTTCATTTATCTCGACAGTCTTCCCCATCTGGGAATAACATATTGCTCAGCAAAAAGAGGGTAGTGCAATATATTTTTCCTCAAAAAAAAAAAAAAAAGGTTTCGTGGGATACTTAGGAAAATTACCTTGACATTTATCAAAAAAAAAAAATCACAAAAAAGTTAATTTCCTTGTAAATTGCAATAACCACAGCAGATTTGTACGATAAAAACAAACCTCACTGGATTGTTTGTAATATCTAAGAGGTGTACTTGTAAGAAACTTCAGCTGGTTACTTTGTAATTAGGCTAGACCTCAAACGCAAGTTTTGTAGTAATCCTAATCTTAAATTTTACCTTCTGCAGAGCTTGACGTGCGGCTTCCCTTTCAAGTTCTCTTTTCCTTTTAGCTTCTTCTGCAGCCTCAATTTCAGCTTTTCTTCTAGCCTCTTCTGCAGCTTTGGCCTCTGCTTGCAATCGAGCTTTCTCTGCAAAACATAAGTTCTTTCCATCATTTATGTCGCATGAGAAACTTAATGAAACCAAGGCACCATTTTCATGATCATGAGTAAACCGAATTAGCCAAGCATTTATCAATTTCGTGAACTAAATAAAACCTTCTCTTCTTCGCCTCTCAACCTCCTCCCTCTCAAGCTTCAGCTTCTCAGGATCTGGTTTTTCTCCCTAATAAATTTCATGTCACAATCAACAATATTGCATAGCAAAAAAAAATTGCAATGAAGCAGGTCAACATAATATCAAGTTTCCATTCATAATTTAAGTTTGCCTACTTTTTCAGTGGTCTCTTGAGCTTTGATTATAATATCAGCAAATCGGCTCCTTAATAAAGCTGCACGATATAGCTTTTCAGGGGAGACTTGCCTTTCTGGTGGAGCACTCTCCCCTAAAATGTTACAGCCTGATGGTAAGATAATGCTGCAGATTTAATAGCTAGCATTTTCTTCATTAGTTATCACTGCTTACCCTCTTGACGACAATCAGGTTCAACTGACAAAGAGTTTGACATTGAATATTGTTCTGCATTCCTATTCAGGATATCTGCATACAACAAATATAGTGACCTCAAAACCATATACAAATAATATAATAGCCAGACCCCCAAGATCCAGACCTGCAACATTTTGGTCACCTAAGTCACGTCCCTTTGGCTCTTGAGCATCTGCAGTTTCCTGTAACAGTATGGAGAAGGCAACAATATTATACATGCATGATAAAAATATGAACCAAAATGCAACTAAATTTTGGGACCTGATCAATAAATCAAGAGAAGAAAAAAAGGAAAAGATGATGCAGAAGTCATCTTAAACAGGGCAAACATTCACCTTTGCAGGAACTGAGCTATTGGCACCATCCAGTTGCTCGCTGGCAGAAGAACTTCCAGAATCAGAATCTGAGTAAAATAGAAAAGATGTAATTTTACAATCAATCCCATAACTATGAACAGTTGCAGTAGCTTTACTTTAACCTCTTTAAATGAACACAAATGTGTAGAGAAGAGAATCGGTACTGACTAAGGTTGATTTAATAAACACTGAGCATAATTATATATGGTGCATATGCCACTTTAAATGCCAGTCCATAAACCCAAAATCAAAGAAACAAAGAATTAAAAACAGTCTTATGCAGTTACATATATTTGTAGTTGAAATATGTGAATGCGAGTGAAGGGCCTGTTCAGAGGCGGGACATAATACTAATTTGACAAAAAATCAAAGCTCTGAATTTGGCACTATCTTAAAGTTGCAAATCTTCCACCAAAGATTGATATTTACTTGTTCAATTGATAATCTAGATATACTATTATGAACTTGATGGTGAAATAATGTAGGAGCAGATGATTTGAGTAAATCTCAATACAATATTGTAGAGGATTAGAGAGAAGTGACATTAGTTGGAAGTGGAATTTACACTTAAAAGATTGAAGAAGAGAAGCTCATAATCTTGATCTTAACAATTCACCATACATACATCTAATTTGTAATAGAACATTTAATTTTAAGTAAATATGTGCTGCAAAGAGAGTTCTTTCTAAATGACATCATCACCTGAATGCAAACCCATCACAGGGACACATGAGCATTTAATGCGCACACACAAGAACATTTACTTGCCCTCGACATACAAAGAATGTTGATTTTTTTTTTTTATATTAAGAGTACTATCTGACCAAAGCAAATATAAATCAAGGCATATAAAACATATAATTCCAAGTAAAAGATGAAGTTGATAGTCAGATATTTAAACAATGATCTTTATGTGTCTTAAGTGTGTACTTGCAGGAAGATGTCTGCACTCCTTAGAAAAAGGAATAGAGAAAATAATGACCACATAAAAGGAAAAGCCACCATTAATTTTGCACATTAAACAGAATGACTTGTACAGCATCACAGCATGACCTGACAGAGTTGATGATACAACATGATACGCTGCTAATTATTGTTTAGGGTTTTAATTTAAGTAATTGAATAAATTGACCCATGGGCTTAGTTGCTTAAAACTTGAGTTAGGATTAGGGTTATTGAGACTAGTTATATTGCTTTTGTCTCTCTTAGGGAATGCTTGGTTAAGGATGGGGCCATCCGGATGGGATGGCCCATCCTGCATCTCATCTGATTTTGGATGCCCTAACTAAGAGATACAAAAACAATGTAATCGACCCAATAGCCCTTATCCTAACTTGAGCCCTAAGCAATCAAGTCCATGGGCCAATTTATTCAATTACTCAAATTAAAACCATAAACAATAATTAGCAATGTACCATAATCAAATTCCAATCAAAGGAAACTGTCAATACAAACGACAAACAAACTTGATGGTTGGTAAGAGAGTTAAAGAAACATCATCTAGCAGTCCATCAAATAATTCATGATAAAGATAAGGAACACAACCACATGCAACTAAAGATCAATAAGACGAAACAGAATTCAAGACATGGTGCAAATTTTGATGGATGGTCATTGGGCACCAATCAAGATGCTCTACTATAAAGAAAATAGCACCAAAAAATGCACAACCACGCATACGATCATTGACCTAAACTTAAAATGCAGCAGATAATCAGATGGAAATGAGTAGACATATTTAGGTGAAGACAGGAACCAGTAAACAGCTTAACCTCCTGTTTATGTGAAAAGTAGACAACTAATCTAGAAAAACAGTATGCCTACATCTATGAGAATCCCCTGCACTAGAATATATAAATAGGTGTTCAACTAATTTATTGTGGATAACAAAACAAAAAAATAATATCTTGGATTCTTGGTGAAACATTAAACTAGGGCTAATAATTAATTATCATCTTACAAGGGAGATCATCCAAACTATTTTAATCTTTCTTTTTTTTTTTTTATCATGAGAAGTCATCAACGAGGGCAAAGTAAAAAAAAAAAATACGACACCTTCCAGCATTCATTTCAAAAGGATGAAACAACACTCAATCCAGCCACTGGTTTCTTATATGATTCAGAAGCAAGATGACTTAGCTAGTGTGTTCATCCTTTAAAAGGTAAGATCTCATCAGTTTTAAAAAGGCAATGGTAGTGTTGTCCTCTAAACCAGAAATGTTTTTGAGAAAAGTTAGTAATTTTGTGTGACAATGAAAAAAAACACATGGGAGGTCGAAGTTATTAAGGCAATTATAAATTAGATACTTGTTCTGCACAAGGTTTGGTGGAAATTAAAAACTTCACGCTACATGTTTCCTTCAAAATAGTAAGAACCACAACGGTTTTAAGCACAAAGAATATAATGACTTTGAACTATTTGAAGTCCAGGTGCAGCAGCATCCCCAGTAAGTTTAAAGAAAATGTTAGCGAATTATTTTGACGCCTTAATATATCCTTGTTCAATGTATATAACAAACAAAACTGACTGTATGTCCTGGAGGCTATGTCCACCTTGTGGAAAAGATGACAAAGGAACCTCAATATCCTGGGTTCTAATCCCTATGGCTGCAACTGCTCATGATGTCTACTAACACAGGCATTAGCTGTGATTTTTACTAAAACACCAACTGTACTCTTCAACAATTTTACCCCAAATACTAAATAAACACTAGTTTCAGTGAGAAGATAAAGGCACCTTACAGTCTTTAGATGCTAGATATCAATTTGTATTGGTTTTATACAACTGTGAATAATAAATATTGAAGGGTAAACATCAAGCTTCAATTTCTTTTTACATGCAAAAAATTCAGCAGTTCCTAACCCATGAAAGTCATACATAGAAGTCTTAAACCGTGGTAAATGAATGTAGATCGACCCCAAGATTCCAACAACACCAGTGATCAGAGTTATAGAGGAATTCTCATGTCTAGGGAAATTATGCAAATGCATGCACACAGACAGTGTTTTCATTGTCAACGACAAGAATAACTTATTAAATGTGAGAAAATAGTGGATTAAAGGATAATATCTGTAAAGATGACAGACCAGAGGATGAGGAGCCTGATTCACCACCAGAACTTCTTGAACTACTGCAGTTACTGTTCCGTCGAGTAGCATCCTTATCAATCTGGATTGAAGGAGAACTGGAAATAGGTGGTGGATCATTTCCACAAATATCCACATCCTCATCAGCTTGATCATTATCTAGTTATTTGTTTCAAGGAAGTCAAGTAAACAAGAAGTAAGCCATCCAACAAGGTGAAATTTACAATTGAAGTCCATATGCAACTTCGCAAATAACAAAAACATTACCTTTGCAGGGCTGGAGAGGTAAGTCTCCAGGACCCAATTCCTTCCGCATCTGCATAAAAAATACACATAGAAAACATGCATCACATGCACAGATAATCATCCACCATTCTACATGGCATATACACCTCTGCAGGAGTATGAAAGCTCCATTGATGTACCTCATTTGCATGGTGCTCAAATGTTGGCTGTTTTTTCTTCTGCTGTAGATAATCATCCAAAAGACCACGCAGAGTAAACAGGGTATCAGCGTTAAGTGCGTCAATATCAATTTCAATCTCATCCTCCGTCACTTGACTACTACTCAAAGTGCTCTCTTTCAAAAAATTAATTATGTTGTCTGGCAGTTCGGCAATTAATGCCTCCAACTCTGTGCCCAGTTTTTGTTTCTCAGAATCATTCATAACCCGCTTATCCCTTTCATGCTTGACCTTTGTCTCCCTAGAAGTGGTTTTCTGCTTCTTAGCAGGAGGTACATACGCACTTTCAGGTTCTATAATAACACTCGGCTTCGAAGCAATGGATTCGTCTACTGTCGATGGAAGTTTTTTCTCAATTGCTTTCCATCTCACCTCAAAGAACTTACCCAATGTCATAGCATAGCCATGGACAAGATTGTCTGGTGGGTTAAAAGTCATTGCATTATTGAAGGTGAGCCTCACATCTGCGGCGAACTGCATAGGACTGGAATACTTATTTGACAGTAATTTACTTTTGACTGTCCCTAAATCCATTGGATGCTTGATAACATTATAGTAATCTGGGATATTATGCTCTACAACATCTACTGGCTTGTTGAAAAGCCAAGCATTCTTCTGTGACATCAAAGTTTTTAACAGTGCCTCACACTTATTCATCAACATAACAAAATTGGTACTTAGCGGACCTTGCCTCACTGATTCTGGTTTCTTAGCTGCCAAAGCCCCCCCTTTAGGGCGGGATCCATTATCTCCAGAAGAACTTTTTTTCTTCATAGGACCATCATTTGCCGGCATACGCAAGCTCTCCACAACAGCAGGCCTCTTCTGTCCATTTTGTTGATGACCATGAATATCATTAGTAGGTGGCACCATTGCAGCCAAGCTAAAAGATGATATCTTCCTTTGAATCTTCCTCACTTGTTCAAGTTCACTCTTCAGCATCATATCTAAATCCCTCCTCTCCAAGGGTGACATCTCTGACAGTGCTAGGTACCTCATTGGCAGAACAGACCTATCATATCCGTCCAAATTCAAGCTCATGCTTTTCCTATTTGGAACACAAGGGTCCTGCAAGCCTGGCCTCCCAAAACCTTCGGATTCAGCCACAGTCTCCACTACATGCCTATAATCCGGAACAAATCCAGAGGAGTAACCCTTTGACACTTTCCGAGTTTTCCCCATATCGCCTAACACAGTCTTCGAGAACTTTCTCGATTCCTTATGCCCTGCGTAGTCTATTGGAATAGTCGGTGCCATAAATTTAACCCCAAATTGATGAACATATCAACCCTTCCTCATAGCACGTCCACTCTTACCATTCGAACCCTAGCCTCCAGAAGAGGGTTCAACTGTAGCACCTGGATCCCTACCAAGATGTTCAAAATGCACTCGCTGTAAACCTTTACGTTTTTACTCAACTCCAATTCACAATTCAATTTTTCCCTTAGCTTCTCAGAATGGCTAAAATTCAATTGGAAATGCAAAACAGAAAAGAAAAGCTTAAATACCTGAAAACCCAAACTTGAACAAACATTCAACACCAAAACCAAATCCCACTTACATTCTTGTCCGATTCGAGGAAAATTAGAGCAAATCACAATTGAAACCTTGAGAAGAAAACTTACGAACAATACATCACATGCAAATCGTTTCGATCCAAAAAAGAAAAGGGGGGAACAAAAGGAATGGTCCGACCCGTTGCCAAGGAACCCTAGAAGTGTAAAGAATTTGGGAAATTTTCATGAAAATCTAACATATTCCATAGATACAAATAGAAAGAGATAAACATAGATATTACGGACAGAGAAGAAAATCGGGGGGAGAGAGAGAGAGAAACAGAGGACTTACGAGTTTAGGAATCGCTGAGGCGCTGAGAGTGGGAGAGATCGTGGTTATTTAAAGACGAGGTTGCCTCGATTTCGACCGTCGATTTCGAGCCTTTGATCCCGCGGCCAGAGATTAACCGATTTGAGGAATTGGGGATCTAAATCGAACGACGGGAGATGACCATCCAGCGACGTCGTATTTGATTGCTTACGCGCGTCGAATTCGAAGCGATCGAGCAAGTAGAGAATAGTGTAGCCGCGGCTCAGCTTTGAAAATGAAGCACGTGGTGGGTGAGCGCGTACACTTGTAACATACGAGATATTCACGTGCTTTTCTTCTACGGTATACGATATTTGTGATATGATATTGGGCTTTGTTTGGGCTCCTCTCCCACATAAAAAAAAATCGATTTTAAAGCCCGATTCGTTTTCTTTTGGTAACTTACATATTCGTTTAAAAAGTAGCTATATTTATAAATTGGTTTATAATTTCTGCACAGAAGTATAAACTTTTTCGGCACAGAAACCTATTTGTAATTTGTGTTAATTTTGTGAATAATTTTGTAATTTTCCCTTTTTTTTATCTTATCAATCAGTCATTCACAATGTTGTAAATCGCCAAGAATTATTATGTCTAGAGGCGTGCTAAATTAGAAAAGATTTCAATATAATGATTATATGTGTATAAAATTACACAATACAATAAGATATATATATATATACACAATACATAAATCTATTTCCTAGAGTTCATCGAACTCTTGGCCTAATAAACTATTTAATTTGAAAATAATGTTCATAATATTTATTTATAACATTTTTCTTTGGATATTATGACTTGATATTTTTACCTCATTAAACATCGATAGAGTGATTCAGATGATGTAACTTATTAAAATAAGAAAATAGTACAATCATTGATTCTCGAAATTCAATCTTCACAATTATTTTGAAGTTGATATTTTCTCTGAAAATAACAATCTTTCAAGTCTATGCATCCCAATACTATGAATATATTTCTCAAAAAAATAGATGTATGGAGGGATTTAGTTAATAAATCTGCTACATTTCACTTGAACGTACTTTTTGTATGATAATCTCATCACTATTCTAGAATTCATAAAGATAAAAGAATTTTAGAACAATATTCTTTTAAGTTTCTTTTGATATACTCGCTGCTCATTTATACAATACAAGTATTAGTATCCTCATAAATGATAGTATGAGATATATCACTTATAAGAATATCACATAATTATAAATGTGTTTTGACAATGACTTTAACCAAACACATTTTCGTGAGGTCTAATATAAAGTGATAATCTCTGAGGGTCTGTTTGGTTAAGGATTGTGGTGGGTGGGATGGGGATGGAAATGGAAAATATGGATGAGTGTAATTCAGTGAATAGTAAATCTATATTTAATTAGAGATGTGGATGTAACTGGATATATGAACTTTGTATCAAATCAAAGTTTATGTTATAAAATTTTATTACGGTTAGTTAGTGGAGTAATGATTGACAATTGTGATAGTAATATTAGTGACTTAGTGAGTGTGATAATGATTGGATGCAAATATTATAATTATACATTTATAATAGTAATTATATATACATTAATTTTTAAATGTACAATATATAGCTAATTTTTTAATTAAGTTAATAAATAATCATTAAGATACCAAGCAATTAATTTTCTAATGCCTATAAAAGGTGGAGTTTATAGATTTTTATGTCCTGTAACTTTGCTCTAGTTTGATTTTGGTCCTCATGAAATACACATTTTGAAATTAGTCCTATAAGTTTTAATTTTTTTTGAATTTGGTCATTTTACCTGCTATAACAGGTAACCTAACAGGTAACCCATGAATTTTTTTTAAATTTTTTTTTGTTTTTACTAAACACATGACATATATGTATACAATCATAATTAATTAATAATCAAGCACTATAATTAATTTATACATGACATTTATATACACACATACGTCATATAGCTATGTATGTATATATCTAGCTTTATAATTAATTAATATTTTATAATATAATAAATACTACACTTAATTTTTAAACAACTATTTAAGTATAATAATCATACTAATTATATAATTATTAAACAAATAACACACATATACAATTTTCAAAATTTTACATGTGTATGTTCTTTTTTAAATTATTTTGCTTTATCATAAAATTTATTAAGATATATATATATATAATATAATATAATATAATATTGTGCATATATACATTAATATATAATAATATATATAGAGGAATTATATACGTATTAATATCTTAAAAAAAACTAACTAATTTAATTATGATATAAAAATTATTTTATTGAGAACACAATACATAATTCTTTAAACTGCATAGGTAATATTTTTGTCATAGCAGGTAAAAGGACCAAATTCAAAAAAAAATCAAACTTATAGGACTAATTTCAAAATGTGTATTTCATGAGGACCGAAATCATACTAGTGCAAAGTTACGGGAATTAAAAATCTATAAACTCTAAAAAGTGGGTACGAAATATTGAATATTCAAAAATAATATAAAAGTTTATTAACAACTTTGCATATCTGGTCAAATTTATTTTAAAAAATAAAAATTACACTTTATAAACGCAATATACATACCGTTATTAAGAAAAACTTTATTTTTTAATAAAATAGTGAATCCTTCTATACTTAATATGTATAAAATGTGACTCATATTAGTACATAATATTTAAAATTAAATTAATATATTGATAAAATAATAAAATTAGTATGGAAGAGATGTGAAAATTTAATATAAAAATTAAATATGAATACTAAATTAAAATGATAAATAATACTCTCTTTGTCCCAATATAATTTTCACAATTTCCTTATATGTACGTCCCAACTCTTTTTTTACACAAAAAAAAAAAACACAACTCACACTCACAAAAGTCTATAAAGTACAATTTTATATTTATTATTTAATTTCACACTCATATACTTAATTTTTTACTATGTGTGCAAGTCAACCTATGAAAAATAAGCCGGGATAGAGGTAGTGCACATGAGAAAAAGTCGAATGAGACAAAAAGTATTAATATGATTGTATTGGCTTGTGTGGATGAAAGAGAGAAGGTTGAATGAGATAAAAAAAAATATTGATTTGATTGTATTGGGCTACGTGAAAAAAGAGCAGAGTGAAAATTTAGATATGCACATCCGATCCGAAATAGAATGGGATAGAGGATGTGCCCATCTCAAACCAAATACACCCTGAGTGATTTGTGAATGTGGTCACCATAGATCGTTTAACAAATTTCCATGAGATTATTGTACTACCACATAATCAGTTTAAGATCTGGCAGTATGGGGATCAGACATATAACCAACATCTGCATAACCTATTAATGTTCTGTTTTGGTTTCTTGGGTAAAATAAACTAAGAACATGTGTGTTGATAGAATTTACTAATGATGTTTTTATGTGGCTATCTTAACATTTAATCCTATCAAACAATAATCCAAGAATATGTGTTCTTGGATGGATAATATAGAGAGAGAAAGTAGAGAGTTTAAAGAGAGAAGGTAAATGTGTATTATGATTAAGTTGTTCTGAGAATGGTACAAGAGGGACCTATTTATAGGTGTGCAAGTGTGAGGTGGCACCTTGTGAGCTTATTTAGCTTTAGGTGTTGACAAGGGTTCTTGACCCTCGTCTTGATCCCTCGCAATGCTTCCTATACAATGCTTGTCCTACTACACATCTATTCGCTCTATATATATATGTCACCAATGCCCTGATCCCGGGCGAGCTTCTATGGCGAGCTTCCAAGCCTTGCGTGATTCCGGAACAATGTAGCATTGGACTCTGGCTTAGTCTCTCTGGATGGGGGCGAGCTTCCCCTCGAGTGGGTAAGCTCGCCTGCAATCCTCTCCCTCCTGGTACAATCCGTCGTTGATCTTGGCTCATTTGGAGCCTGGGCGAGGTTCTCACCTACCTCGCCGAGCTTCCCTGTGTTAAATTCTTGGATTAAGTTCGCCTATCAACATTTGTCCCCCAGCTCGCTCACACCATGACACTTCTAATGTGTGGGCGAGCTGACTTGTCTCTATGGACGGAGGCTCGAGCGTTGGCGAACTTCTCCTTGGTTAGATGCCGAGCTTCCTCGTGGCGGTTTGCAGGCCGACATAGTGTGAGAATCCAGGCGTCATGCACGCCTTTTTAGATGTTATTTCCCACGCCCATCATGACAAAACTTTCAAATATTTTCACGTAGGTCCCTGAGCTTTCCAAAAATTCAAGCTCGCACCCTTGCCTATATATACGAGAAATCAGGATCATTTCTCACTTTTACCACTTACGAAATTTCAGAGCACTCTCCGGCGATTGACACCCCCTGCTTCCGATGGAGTTTTGGGCATTCTTCAAGGTAGAATACCCATTTCCCTTCCTTCTTTCACCTCTTTTGCAGATTCCTTTTGTTCTTCTTCCCATTTCTCCAAGTTTCTGGACACTTTGGACGTTTCCAGAGACTGTTGCGTTTTCCGATGGTCTCCACCCTGTGACTCCAGTTGTCGAACTTTTGGACTTCTCGAGAACCCTTTGGACTTCGCCCATGCCATGTCGACCCAATCATCGAGTGAAACCCTTTCGAACCGTAACCCTGAGAAACAACCCATGACAGACAGTGGCCCCATTCCTCAAATGACCCCGATTGTCATCGAGTCTGGGTCCGAGGCCAACTCAGTGGCTCGCCCAACTCGTGGCGAGCTCTCGGGCGAGGTTCGGTCTGAGCCGATTGAGAAAGCCACCAGCTTCGTCCGTCGCGAGGTTTGGGGGGACGAGGAGGAGGTTGCCCCCGAGGAGAGGGAGGCCAGTGGAAATGAGGAGGTCGCCGAGGAGGAGGCGGAGGCGGCCGAGGTTGAAGAGGAGGTCGCCGAGGTGGGGGACCAAGGAGGCGACCTCAAGGAGGTCACGATCGGGTGGTTCCGCACCATTGGCTTCCCTGAGCCTCAACTGATTGAACATCAGGTTCCCGCCGACGTTATCCACGCCTTTGACTGGGAAGAGTATGTCGCCGAGCATGTGGCGAGCTTTTCTCACCGTGAGCGAACTTATCGGGATGCGGCGAACAAGTCCGACTATAAGGTAAGTGACGTTCAGAGTGTTATCAATGAGTATCAACTCTCCCAGTTCCGCGAGAAATATCAAATTCCTCTCGATATCTATCTATACGCGCCCGAGAAAAATGAGCGAGCTGATGCACCTCCGGTGAGGTTGACTGCTATAAACGTCCATACCCTCGAGGCCAGGCTTACCCTGCCCCTGGATCCAATTATCGGCCAATTTCTCCTGGATAATAACCTCGGCATTACTCAGCTTACTCCGAATGCTTGGAGTAGCTTGCTGGCGACGTTGGCCATTTTTGGATTGGAGGGGTACGAGAATCGGCTGACGATGGTGGAGCTCAACGAACTGTTTACAGTAACCCGGCAAGTAAATGATGGCAAGGGGTATTATTACCTTAAAGCTCGCCCGGGAGAGAAGTACTTGGGAATCCTTCCGAACAAAATTCGAGACTGGAAACAACAGTTCATTTTTATGGGAGGGTACTGGCGAGCTTCCTCCAACTACTCCGGACGAGGAGGGTGAATTTTCTTTCCTGAGGAATATGGGGAGGCCAGCAGTAGGTCGCATTTTTTGGTGTGTGTGGGTTGGATTAGATTTACTAATCTAATTTTCCCTTTTTTGCAGGCTTGAAGCACCACAAGTCCAGCCGAGGTAAGCCCGAAGTGTCGATCGAATTCGACATGGTGCGGGCTATTTGTTACTTGAGGAGCAAAAAGGATCGGGAGATCGCCCACCTTTGCCAACACCATTATCTCAGACTTGCCGAGTTTCACACCTTGCGGCATCATCTTACGGCCCAAGGCCCTGAGCTCCCAGGTTTATAACCTATCGAAGCTCGTCCTTTAGGTGGGAAGCTCGCCATGTTTGCTGATCTTTATCATTTTGAATTTTACAGGCGGCGACTGGGTGACTTTCCCTACGGTTGAGATCCCAGAAGCTTATCACACCTTAGCTCGTCGGTTTGCCATGGGTCCTCCACATCCTAACAAGTTGGCCTTACCTTCTACCCTTGCTTTGGAGGTGAGCAAAAAGGCGGAGCCCGCCGCCAAGAAGGGCGACACCGGAGGCTCGAGGGCTAAGAAGGTCGCCTCCAAGACCTCGGCCAAGACTTCTCAGGTCACCCGGACCAATAGGGGAGGCGGGCGAGCTGGGGACACACCTGAGCGAGCTTCGACCCAGTCGAAGAGGAGTCTCTATAGGGCGGACGGCTCGAGGGTCGGCGAGGAGGATGCCCATGGTAGCAAAAGGACCAAGTTCACCTTGCAAGATGAGGCTTCGGAGCAGGTAGCCCGCTCAGGGTCGGGCCACGGCGGGTCTGCCCAATCTACTGCCCCTCTGACACTCGCTCCCACACCAAGGTCGCCACCTTCCCAATCGCCCTTCGGGGTTCCGTTGACCGATGACACAGTCCTCGGTTGGGACCAGGACAGAGTCCAGTAAGTAGCTCGCCCACTATCCCTGCTTCTTTGTATTACTTTATCCTTTCGATTTATAAACCAAGTATTTGAACCTCGTAGCTATGCCTCCATCGCTTATCCTAATAGGCATGAAGCTCTTCATTCTTATGAGCGGTCGCGATCTTTGTCCTCCATGCGGAACATCCCCACCGACCTCGCTCAGAACACCATGAGCGAGGTGCCAAGGTATTGGTCCAACTCCCAACTGGCGACCGTGGAGAGGCAAAACCTGGTCGAAAATGCCCGGCTCTCAATGCACTATGCCAGAGGGCTTCTGCTCGCCAACCAAAGGGTAATCGACCAGGCGACTCAACTTGAGGTAGGTCGCCAAGAAAAGAATGAGAGCTTGATTAAGATGCCTGAGTCTCTGGACAAGGTTAAAAGGTTGGCGAAGCTCGCCGAGGAGAAGGCCGCCGCGGCTTTGGCATCCGAGCAAGACGCCCTCAAGCAGCTCGGCGACCTCCAGCGCAAGCTCGCCGTAATCCAGCAGGATGTGGATGCCAAGATCAAGGTCAAGGAGGATGAGCTTGCTGAAAAGCTCGCGAAGGAGGTTGGCGAGCACGCTTCGCCTAAGAAGGAGTTGGACCTGCAGTAAGGAGTGCTCAAAATTGAGGGGCGAGCTCTCACTGAAGATCAACGAAGTTGCCGAGCTTCATAATGATGCCCCCTCTTCGGTGGATTTGGTGGCTGTGAGGGCCGAGGCCTCTGACAAAGGATTCGTCCAATGTTATGCCGAGGTCATCAGGAGTATCTGGTGGGCACGGGCCCACAAGGAAGACGAGCTGACGGCTATTGTTGGCGACTTCAAGGAGTGTCTGGAGAAGGCCCCTTTCCCCGATGAGACTGAGATAGACGTCGGCGACCTTCCAGAGCTCGGGGTGCCTCTCAACTTTGTTCCGGCATGCTTCAAGATCATCAACATTGTGCCCGTCCCGGAACTAAACGTCGCCGAAGAGGAGGTCACCGAAGAGGAAGGGCGAACTCCCCTCACTGTCGAGCAACTCCAAGAGGCTTGCGGGGACGCGATGCTCGACACTACTGGATTCGACACCAGCGGGCTTACGGGCAACATCAACACGTTGCCCGAGCTTTCTCCCCAAGGTGGCCAAACTGTTGGTGGCAAGATTGCCCCTGAGGTCGCCAATCCCGAGACTCCTGCCGAGGTTCTCGCTCCAGCTGCCCCCGCCGCTCCTGAGACTTGAAGCTTTTTTTTACTTTCTTAGATTAGCTTTTTTACTTTTTTGTCAAGTAGTTGAAGCTCGCCGGGCTTGTATAGCTCACCCAGAAGGAGCTCTTTTTGTAGTTCAAAGATGGTCAGCTAGCCGACCTTTGTGGCTAGCACAGCTTCTTATACTTGGAAATTTTTCAAGTGTCTTTTTAACTTGAAAGCTTCCCAAGTACTTTTGAATGGAACTTGATTCTTTTTTCCCCAACTATGTTCACTTATTTACATTCTTACGCTTACGTTATATCTTTTAATTAGCTCGTTTAAATATTCTCGGTACTTTCTTGTTCGTCTTACTCTACTTTCGAGAAGCGAATCGTTCATTTTACGTCACTTAGGACTACGAACCGTACCTTTGTTTGGTTAGTACGTATTCCTAGTCTTACACCATTTAGGGCCGCGAATTGCTCGTCTTAAACCACTTGGGGTAGCGAGCTGTACTTCGTTTAATTCACTTCGGGTGATTGGATTTCAAGAACCTTGCCTTGGACGCCTTAATCATGTTTTTGTGAATTTTTCTAACTTATGGCAGTAGGCGCTTGGTAACCCTTTAAGAAGGGTACCTTCGCTAACCTTGGGCACTTTGGCCTTCGCCTTTGGGCCTTTAGATTATAATGTTCGGGACCTTGGTCCTTGCGTATCTACGGAGCTTCGATTAGTTGGATATTTTTCAAGAAAAACTTCTAACTTCTTATAGCAACGTAATTTACACTGGTTGCCATCAACACCTTTGATGCGAACCTTCGATTAATCTATTACAAAATCTGAATCTATTGATAAAACTTCTTTAAGTGTGACACACTCCAGGTGTATGATGAGGCATTCCCTTCTGCGTCCTCGAGGTCATATGTACCGTTTGCCCAGGCTGCGGTGACCCGGAACAGTCCTTCTCAATTTGATCCAAATACACCCGGTGGGGCCACCAGCTTCTTCTTCAGCACCAAATCCCCAACTTTAAATTTCTGATCTCGGACTTGGGAATTGTAGCACTTCTCCGCTCTACACTTGTAGGTGGCATTTTTCATTTCTGACGAAGCTCTGGTTTCTTCGATCAGATCTTTTTCAACCACCAAAGCTTCATCGTTCTTCCCTTCGTCAAATCCTACCACCTTCCAGGTCTTGTTTTGGACTTCCACCGGTACTACTGTCTCTGTTCCGAAGGCTAAGGCGAATGGCTTCTCTCCGGTACTTGCTCGGTATGATGTTCTGTAAGACCACAGAACCTCCGGGAGTTCATCTGCCCAGCTTCCTTTCTTGTCTTCGAGGCGGATCTTCAATATGTGTTTCAGGATTTTGTTGACTGCCTCGACCTGGCCGTTCAACTGCGGATGGTATGGAGTTGAGTAGTGCTTCTTGATGTTCCACGAACTACAAAAATCTCTCAACTTCTGGCCGTCGAACTGCCTTCTGTTGTCCGTGATGATAGATTGAGGAAGTCCGAACCGGCATATCAGATTCTTCCATATAAAACCGATCATCCTTTCCTGCGTTATCGTTGTGAGCATCTCGGCTTCAGCCCATTTGGTGTAATAGTCTACTGCTACAACAACAAACTTCACACCCCCTCTGCCAGGTGGGAATGGGCCGATCAAGTCGATACCCTATTTTGCTAAAGGTCATGGGCTGAAAACCGACTTCAGTTGAGTAGCTGGGGAGTAGATATTAGGTGCGAAAAGTTGACACTTTCGGCACTTCCGTGCGAAGCTAATGGCGTCTTTGCGAAGACTGGGCCAGTAGTACCCTTGTTTAATTGTCTTGTATGCCAAAGCTTGCTCCCCAGCGTGACTTCCGCAAATTCCTTCATGGATTTCTTCTAACACCTCGAACCCTTGCTTCTTGGATAAACATTTGAGTAGGGGTAGAGAGAATCTACATTTGTAGAGTTGGCCATCCACCAACGTATATCTGGCTGCTTGCTTCACTAGACGACTAGCTTCCCATGCCTCATCGGGGGTTGTTTCGTCCTTTAAGTATTTTTGGATCGGAGTGCACAATCTTCCCTACCTTCATCGTCTTCTTGCCCCCCACTCGAGGTCTGATTTACTTTGTAATCGGACGTCGAGGGGTTCTTCAGCTTGGTGACCACAACCTCCGTGACTTCGGCTTCGCCGTTACTGGTAGCTAGTCGGGCTAGGGCATATGCTTGCGTGTTCTCCAGCCTTGGTATCTGGTTGATGTAAACCTGCGTAAATATCGAGATAAGATGTGCCGCTATCTTCTGGTACATCATCATCTGCTGATCTTTTGTCTCGTCCTCTCCCCGGACTTGGGATATTATTAGCTGGGAATCTCCGAAAACTTGTAGATTGGTTACCCCCACAACTAATGATAACCTAAGTCCGGCTATCAAAGCTTCGTACTCCGCCTCGTTGTTAGTTGCCCTGAAATCGAAGCGGATCGCGGAGGTGAAGACTTGTCTGTCCGGGCTAATCAGAACTACACCGGCTCCTGCCGCTGTGCTAGTTGATGACCCGTCGACGTAGAGGTGTCACAGAGCTATACGCCCCCTCGTCGGATCTTGTGGGAATGTTAGCTCGACGATAAAGTCGGTGAATGCTTGTCCCTTGACCGCTGTTCGGGGTGCGTATGTTATACGGTATTGGCTAACTTCCAGTGACCATTTTAACAAACATCCTGCGGTGTCTGGGCGCTGTAGTATTTGACGTAGTGGGAACATCGTCAGCACCTCTACTGGGTGGTCAAAGAAGTAGGGCCTCAATTTTCTGACACTCATCACCAGTGCATAGGCTAGCTTATCTGTTGGGGTGTACCGCAACTCGGCTTCGTGCAAGACTTGGCTTACGTAGTACACTGGTAGGTGTGTTTTCGCCTCTTCTCGAACCAGGACAGAGCTAATTGTAACCTCCGACGCAGCAAGGTATAGGTACAACTTCTCACCAGGTACTGGCTTCGACAGTACTTGTGTATTTGCCAAGTATGTTTTGATGTCCTCGAAGGCTCTTTGGCATTCGCTTGTCCACACGAAGTGGTTTTTAAGGTGTAGCTTGTTGGCCTTAGCTGCTTCCTTATATCTGCGCGTGTTTGCTTTGATTGCCTCGAAAAATGGACAATTCCGATCACCAGACCTGGAGATGAACCTGTTAAGGGCAGCCATACATCCGGTCAACCTTTGGATTTTCTGTACGGAGTCGGGTGTGCCCATCTCGATTATGCATCGGACCTGTGTCGGGTTGACCTCTATCCCCCATTGGCTCACCAGATGCCCCAGGAACTTTCCTGAATGTACGTCGAAGCTGGTTTTCTTGGGGTTCAGTTTCATGTTGTAGTGGTATAGTATGTTGAAGGTTTGTTTCAGGTGGTCGAGGTGATCCTCCTTTCTCAAACTCTTGACAACTATGTCATCCACGTACACCTCCATAGATTCGCCGATGAGTTGATCGAACATCTTATTCACCAACCTTTGGTAGGTTGCCCCGACGTTGATAAGTCCGAACGGCATCCTTTCCCAATAATACATGTTTTTGTCGGTGTAGAACGATGTATGCTCCTGGTCATCTGGGTGCAATGCTATCTGGTGATAGCCCGCGAAAGCATCCATGAATGTCATCATCTCATGGCCTGCGGTGCTATCTACAAGCTGATCAATGTGGGGAAGTGGGAAGTTGTCCTTCGGGCACGCCTTATTTAGGTCCTGAAGTCGATGCACAGCCTCCACGTTCCGTTGTTTCTCTTCACCAGGACGGGGTTCGCGACCCACTGTGGACATAAGGCTTCTTGGATCAGCTTGTTGTCCAACAGCTTCCCAACTTCGGTGGTTAGGGCCACGTACTTGTCTGGTCCATACTTCCTTCATTTCTGGCGGACGGGCCTCCTTGTCGGATCTATGTTGAGTCGGTGACAAGCATGCTCCAACGGGATTCCCGTTATGTCTTCATGGGACCAGGCAAATACGTCCAAATTGGACATCAAGAACAGCTCCATCCTCGACCGGTACGGTTCTGGTAACTCGGAACCCATGAAAAGTTCCAAGTCCCTTTCCGGGTCCACAGAGTGCTGTTAATTCCTCCATGGAAGTGGCTTTCCTCTTTTGACTTTTCCATCTCGGATCGCTGATGAACTCATCCCATTCCTCTTGTGACATCTGCGCAGGTTCGTGACCTATGCGTGGTTCGAGATCATCAGCTCGGCTTTCAACCTGGACAGGTTCTTCAACTGCCAGTACCCCCGGTGGTTCATCAACTTGGGATGGTTCGGCGGCCTGGGGGATTTGATCAACTTCCATTGGTACTGGTTTTTGATCTCCCTCAGGTTCTCCGCCTTGGGCATTTTCAACCACTTCCATGGGCGTAGCTTGTGAGTCCTGCGCAGGTTCCTGCACTTGGTTATTTTGGATCTCTTCCACTCCCTCCATTGGTGCTGGTTGTGTGTCCTGTGACGGTTCTGAGACTTGGTCAATTTCCGGTAGGTCGCCTACTTCCATCAACTCATGTTCCGTTGAGATGATGTCCAGGATGTTTGGCTCGTCCGTCGGAATCTGTACATCTTCCTCGAGAATTTGAACCCGCGTTATGGATTTTTTGACCTGGCCATCTTTAATTTGGAGCAAACACTCACGGCCTTTTTCTGGTCACCTTTTATAGTCCCGACACCTTTTGGAGTCGGGAATTTCAAACAGTAGTAGTAGGTCAAACACACCACTTTGAATTCATTAATAAAAGGGCGGCCAAGGA
The DNA here is from genome assembly GCA_026898435.1 of Prunella vulgaris. Lineage (NCBI taxonomy): Eukaryota > Viridiplantae > Streptophyta > Magnoliopsida > Lamiales > Lamiaceae > Prunella > Prunella vulgaris. The sequence goes on from JAPKLY010001590.1 coordinate 23,136, forward strand.
ACCCGTTATAGGAGGACTGCTGGTTGACAACAAGGAAATCAACTAACCTAGTCAGTCTCCGCTCCGGGTCCTCGGCCGATACAAGCTGGACACTCAACCTAATGCTACCTAGGGGGACGGTTACAACTTCTCCGAACCCCACTATCCTAGCATTGCTAGGTTCTATATACGACTCAAAATCGCCTAAGGCATCTAAGGTGGATTTGAAGAGGATGTTGGTGAAGGCGCAGGTGTCCACAAGTAGTCTGATAACTCGGACGTTCATGATGTTGGCACTTATCACCAACGAGTCATTGTGGGGCGTCAGTACCCCTTCCAAGTCCGCCGAAGAGAATGTCAGCTCGTCAGTGGGTTGCGCGGCGGGCTTGGAACTGGAGCTGCCTTCCTGGACCTGGTTTACGGCCCGAATTTCGGCCTTCCTCTGTCTTTTGGAAACGGAGGATCTTCCATCTTGGAGACCTCCGGCAGCTCCAATCACTTCCTCGAGAACCAGGAGTTCTCGAGTGGGCTCCAGGTTCTGTTGAGGTTGGGGAGGCGCCCTTTGCCTATGTTGAGGGCCACGTCGGTCCTCGTCCTCTTCTTCGTCATCGGAGACGTCCCTCCTCTCGACCCTGGTCCTCTTTGCTGGTGCCTTTTTTACGAACTCGGCCAGATTTCCATCCTCGTAAAATTTCCACAGTTGTTTGAGGAGGTCTCGGCATTTGCTGGTGAAGTGGTCGATCGATTGGTGGTAGGCACAATACTTGTTGGGGTTGAGCTTCGCGCGGTCCTGCCGGATTCTCCTTGGTTCGTCCAGCATAGCTTTACCTTTGACCGCGATGAAGATATGGTCGACGGAGATGGTGAGCACCTGGTTGAGCTTCTCTTTGAACTCGTCCCCATCACCGAAAGCTTTCAAGTCCGGGGGGCTTTGTATGCGCCCCCGGACTTCTTCCTATAGGGCTTCTTCTCTTTTGAGGCACCGACCTCTTTCAGGAGGGCCTCCTGCATGGCAACAAACACCCCGGCTTTGTGTTGAAATTTGGTGTAGGTGTTCGGGCATGCTAGGTGCATTTCCTTCTAGAGCTCGGTGCCTTTCTTGAGCCCAGCCATCACCGCGATGATTTTGGTATCCTCGCTCACCGGTTCACCTTCCAGCAGGATCTTATCGAACCTCTCCAGGTACTGCTGGTCGGTCTCATTCTCGCCTTGGTGAATGTTGGCGAGCCGGTGCTTCTGGGTGAGGTAGGATCCAAACCCGAAAAAGTTGGCCAAGAACTCTCACGTGAGTTGGCCAAATGAATGAATTGACCCCGGGGCAAGTGACGAGAACCAGCGATGAGCTCGGTCCCCGAGGGTCAGTGGGAAGTTCCGGCACTGAGTGGCGTCGGTGGCGCCCACCGAGATCATAAAGTCTACATACTTGGCCAGGTGGACCTTCTGGTCGGACTCGGACTCGCCCTCGTATGCAAACATCGTCGGGAACTGGATTTTCTTCTGAACCAGCGCTCTGAGGATGACAGGTGTCAATGGAGATGCGGGGAGAGCGGTGTCATCAGGTCCGCCAGATTTGGCTGCTACTTGCTGTTGTTGCATCTCGACGGCCTTCTTCAACGTGGTCAGCTCGTCATTGTGGGCCACCTCCTGCGGAGGCTGTTCCAAGGTCGTGCGCCTCGTGGACGCACGCCCTCGTGGTGCCTCGCTCTGAGATGACCCCTCTGTGATGGGCCGAAACTGGCGTCCACCATTAGGGCCTAACCTGTCGGCAGCGGGCCTCCTCAGTCGATCGTGGGTAGACCTACGAGGTTGTAGGCCCGATTCTCCCCTCTGGGATGTAGCAGGGGCCGCGGTTCGTTCGTTCTCTCCACACCTAGGCCCCAATCTGCCCTGGAGGACCTCCTGTCTTTGCGATTGATGGGTGGGAGATACTTCGGTGTAGACCGAAGCTCTCCCATCATGCGGGCTTGGCTCCTCTGCCACCTTGGCCTTTCCGGTGTGCTCCCTGCGTTAGCGAGCTTGGGTGGAGCTAGCCTCCTGTTCGGTGGGGAGCTCGCTATACTGACCCTGGGTCCGGGTGCCCTGGGTCGGTCTCGTCTGCTCCCTGGCCTCGGCAGCCGGAGCCCGCCGAGGTACCAAGGCGAGCTCTTCATGTTGACGTTGCTACAATCTCTGCAGGGCTGCAATAGTGCGTTGGAGCTCGTCGGGGTTGTTGGCGAGGTCCCTCAGGGCGGGGTTCAGTTCCTCCTGAGTTACTGAAACCAGCTGGGGAGCTCGCGGGGCATTGCTCTTCTGGGGAGCTCGGCTCGAGGTCTCCCCATCGCCATGGTTCTGGTTGGTGGTTCCCTTCCACCTTCGGGTGGTTGCCGAGGTTTGTTCCTTAGACATGGTCTGGATGAAGACCGCCTAGGTTGTCAACTTCCAGTCAAAGTGGTTTTGCTCGGGTTTTCGTCTAGTCTTGCGTGTGATGAATTATCCAGAATTTGGTTTATTCGTGTACACGCGTGCGTTTGAAAACCTTTTCGCAGAATCTTCAAACCCAAAAATCTGGGTTTTTGTTCAAAGAGTGAAATATGTGTGTATCTTCAAGTGTTCTTGAGCTTTGGTCAAGAACACTTTCAAATCTTTAAACAAACCCTCACAATTTGTTCTCAAATTTTTTGGGGTTCGACCCTCCTTCTAGCGCCAAATTGTTGATAGAATTTACTAATAATGTTTTTATGTGGCTATCTTAACATTTAATCCTATCAAACAATAATCCAAGAATATGTGTTCTTGGATAGATAATATAGAGAGAGAGAAAGTAGAGAGTTTAGAGAGAGAAGGTAAATGTGTATTATGATTAAGTTGTTCTGAGAATGGTACAAGAGGGACCTATTTATAGGTGTGCAAGTGTGAGGTGGCACCTTGTGAGCTTATTTAGCTTTAGGTGTTGACAAGGGTTCTTGACCCTCTTCTTGATCCCTCACAATGCTTCCTATACAATGCATGTCCTACTACACATCTATTCGCTCTATATATACATGTCACCAATGCCCTGATCCCGGGCGAGCTTACAAGCCTTGCGTGATTCCGGAATAATGTAGCATTGGACTCTTGCTTGGTCTTTCTGGATGGGGGCGAGCTTCCCCTCGAGTGGGTAAGCTCGCCTTCAACCCTCTCCCTCCTGGTACAATCCGTCGTTGATCTTGGCTCATTTGGAGCCTGGGCGAGGTTCTCACCTACCTCGCCGAGCTTCCCTGTGTTAACCTCTTGGATTAATTTCGCCTATCAACAATGTGAACCCTAAAGAATCCTTAAAATGTATTTTAAGACAATTCCAATGTCTCCTTATAGGAAAAGCACTGAATCTTGTAAGTAATTTACTACAAAAGCAATATCTAGTCTAGTGCAATTTGCAAGATAAAGTAATGCACTTATTGTGCTAAGGTAAGAAACTTTCGGTCCTAGAATTTTTTTTCTCTGTCTTACTGAGGTCTAAATGGATCATTATCCACTTTAAGGGAGAAAAAACCATTGGTGTAATAGTTGATGAGATTTGTCCATATAGAATCTACCCAATACTTTTTTCAAGTAGGTTGACTGGAGTACAAAAATTCCTTTGGAAAAATGCTCGATCTGCAGGCCGAGACAATACTTGGCTTTACCCAAGGTTTTCATTTCGAGCCTTTATGATGGAACTAAGTTCTTCAATCTTTGTTCTTATTTCAATTATGTTTATCATCAATAAAAATTGAAATGATACAAAAATAATATAATGATTTCTCTATAAACACACAGAAAAGACTTTATTTTTTATATATTCATTCTTTAGGAGGAACTCACTAAGATTGTACCACATTCGGCCTAACTCTTTTAAGCTATAAAATGTTCTCTACAATTTTATACTAGGGTTACTTACAAATAGGTTCGTATTATGGTCATTTATTGCGTATTAGTTTTAGAAAAAAAAATATTTACATATTGGTTCAAAATATATTTTTTGCACGTACGCCTAAAAATTATTTTGCACAACAGACGAAAGATTGTTTGCACAATAAATAAAAGATCATTTGCACGATATAATTCCATTATCAATTCTAATTTTACATATAAAAAATATTACAATTTAACTTCAAATAAAATTCACCCTCCATTCACTTTGTCTTCTCTCCAATTCAAATTGATTTTTATGTACCAATACTTGCACAATACACAATATATATAAAGAAATTTATAATAAATGCAAAATAAAAATTTGCACAGACAATATTTTATTTTTGCATGGTAAAGTTTGAACAATTCTTAGATTGTTAAATTTTCATGCCAAGTTATTATTTGTACCCACTGCCAAAATTTCTTCACAGCATGTAAATTATTTTGCACAGATAAGTAAAAATTATTTTGCATAGAAATGTAAATTATTTTTCTATGCATGATATCAAAATTTTACAGAGTTATATTTCTTTAAAAAAAATTATTTTGAACGAACTTGTAAATTATTTTTCACTGACATATAAAATTTATTTCACAAACCTACTCATTTGAGTTTGAGGACTAAGACCATTCACCATGGATAGGAGCTCGAAAACCAGATTCAAATTCCTAAGCAAGTCAACTGCTATATACTCATAATCTAACTTAGCTTGTTTGTTTGCCAACATCCCAAGAATCAAGAAATTAGGGGAATTGATTGAGTATTATAAGAAAAAAATTGAAAAAAAACTCAAAATCAAAGGAAATTCAATTGCCTTGCAGAATAGGGACGCCATTTTCAGTTCCATTGCAGAAAATTGCAGAAAAACTAAAAAACGGCCATGGATTCATTTGAAGCATTTTCCCTTCCGTTTTAAAAATTGAATGAAAATCAATTGCAGGAAATCAATTTCACAGAAAATATACGTGCCATGGAGAAAATACTTAAAATCGTCAGAAAATCGATTGCAGAACACATGGAAGCATACCTGCCATGGACGCCTCCACTGTTATGACGGGAAGTCATGGACGCCTCTCTTGTTTCGAATGGAAGTAAGGTTGTAGAAGTTGTAAATCGGTAATTGGATCTTTTTTTACCGCCTAATTTTTTTTAAAAAGATATTAAAATACAAATTCAGGACCGCCTAGGCCCGAAACTGCCTAAAATTGTCGATTTTACAAAATTCGGATTGACAAGTGGCCGCCTAGGCCGATTTCTACATCACTGGATGGAAAACGTGGATGTTCCCCTATTCCAGATCGAAGCCAAAGGCACCTCCAAATTGATAAAAATGATATCATCTTCAATCGTCGGTCATGGAGATCTTTACCCCCTTCAATCTAGATTGATGCACCCCTCTCACTTTCTGGCACCCATGCCTCCGTTCACCACCAGGAAACGTCGCCTAAAGGCGTACAAAGAGAGAGATAGAGAAAGAGATACAAAGGGTCTGAGAGAGGCGACGACTTTGGTGGATCCCGTCACCATCCCCCCTTCATCATCGTTCGTCATCCCCTCCTTCTTGTCCTTACTCGTTCGTTGTCGGCCGCCTGGCTGCAAAAATTGGATTTCAAAAATTAATATTTGAAACTAATAGGGGTATAGAGAGGTTAAGAGAGGAGAGTGAGTTTGAGAAAGGGATAAAATATATTTATTATTTATAGATAGATTTGAACCAATTTGTAAATACATATTTTGGTAGAACTATTTTGTTAGCAGTGATGCAGAAGTCGGGCTAGCCGGCTGCCTAGGCGCTAGGCGGCCACATACCACCCGATTTCTGCAAAATCGGTGATTCTAGGCATTTTTTGCCCTAGGCGGTCCTAATTTTGTTTTTTATTTTTTATTTAAAAAAAATAGGCGGACGCCTAGGCGGTCCTAGGCGGCCTTAATTTTGTTTTTTTTTAATTAAAAAAAACTAGGCGGCCTGAAAAAACCCGATTACCGATTTCCGACTTCTACAACCTTGTTTGTTAGTAAAGTTAAATTCTTGAACCATACTGTAAATAACCCTTATGTACATAGTGCGATTTTTATCATTCTGCATTTGAGAAATTATAAGCGGTTACAACATCTATGAACTACATTTCTAAATTTAATTTGACTGCTAAGGATATTAAGTAGCAGAGCATTATTCCATCTATAATAGGAGAATATGTTTGATCAAAATTGGCTATCTGAGCAGATTCTGACACTTGACTATTGACTTGAGTTTTGGATATAGATCATTATTCATAATAGAAAGAGCAATTGTGGTAGCAAATACGTTGTCGATAATAATAGTATTTTTAATATTAATTTCTCCAATATTTATAAAATTCATAGAAACTTATATATTTATATCAATCTTTTTCATTTTCTATAATATTTTAGTCTGGTCATTTAGCAATACTAATATAATTATTGGCTTATGCATGTGCATTGTTACTAAATTTTTATTTTTAAAATGAATCTCTTCAGGAGATTTTAGGGGTGACTTAATATTTTTGTCATTTTATTTTTCTACGATTTATTTCTTTTGAATTAAGGAATCATATACATTTCTAGCATATGAGAGTATCAATATTTGATTTCAATGGGGCTGCTACCCTTTGTGGTGCATCTATAGCAGATATATGTGATCTAGTTACTCATTTATGATCAGTAAATTCATCTAACAAATTACTTGCTAAATATTGCAAGTTAATTGTCATTTGAACTTTTAGTTCAGTTTGACTAGTGTATGGATCTAAATATTGAAGATATTCTACATTCCATGAATTTTATCGGCATTCATTTAATTTTAATTTCTTATCTTTCCCTAATACCAAAAATTAATCTTTATCAAATGTGCATTCCACAAATTGGGCCGTAAATTTGATCTACTGTCACAAGTTTTTAGATATTTTAAAGGAGATGAAGATACAAAAAATATATATATACCTAGTTTCCTATGTGGGTCCATCGAGGTACGCTTTGGAGATGATATAGATATATATACTGCTCACAGTTGAGAAACGTTAAGTTCTTTTCCACTATTTGTAAAGAAAAGTAATCATGATATGCAGTAGATCAATTTTGAATTAAAGAAATGCATGTAAAATTGCATGCTCCCAACATGAAATGAGTAAGTAGAAATTTTGTAATAATGGTGTAGCAATTAATGTGATATGTTTTATTAGTGATTCAACTAGATCATTCTGGATGTGGATGTAAGGGACCAAATTGAGATTATCCATGTCGTATAGCAATCATTAAATGCATTTAATGTGAACTAACCGACATTTATCCATTCGGATGAATTAAATTGGATAATTTGGAAATTGAGATTTAAGTTCAATAATTTTTGTCAATAAGCTTGGCAAAAGTAGTATTGTGGATGGATAATAAGCATACATAAGTCCATCATGTGCAAGCATTAATTAGGACCATGAAATATTGAAATGGTCGGTCCATAAATATTTCCATGAACCCATTCAAGAAAAATGGAAGGTTCAATTCCTACTTTAGTACAAGATATTGTATTAAAAAATTTACCCTTCGTACATGAATCACAAATAAATTTATTAACAGAAAGAAATTCTGTTATTTTTTATGTTATGACCAACAGAGTTAGATAAAATTCGACGTGTAATATTTTATTCTGGATGGCCTAACCGCTCATGCCATAATTTAAATGAATTTGGATCATGAAATTTTTTAAGTTCATTTTCATATGTGTTTAATTAGATATGTGTACTCATTTTTAAATTCTTCTAATTATTTTTTTTTTGTCTAGTTCGTCTATACAGATACTTTCACCAATTTTTTTATAAATTTTATTTGAATATTATAAATTTATAATTTATTATTATTATGCATTTAATTGTATATGTGTCAAGATTGAGTATTTTATTTAAATTATCTAATTATTTCTTTTTTCCTAGTTCGTTTATATAGATATTGTCCACTATTTTTTATTTTGTAAATTTAATGTTTTAGACTATTATAAATCTATAATTTTTAATTTTTAAGTGTATATATTTGTCCAAATTGAGTCATATTTAAAAAAAAATTCATCTAAGTAATTTTTTTGTGTAATTCGTTTATATAGATGGTTTTACCATTTTTTTTATTTTATAAATTTAATATTGTAGACTATAAAAAATTTATATATTATTAATTTTGCATACATTTAATTTTATTTATATGTGTGTGTGTGTCCAAAATGAATTTTTAAAATAAAACCTCTAACAAATTTGATTTGTTTCTAACTGTGGTCGACCTGACATGGGGTATTATAGTAATATACTTGAGTTGTAAAGATATAGGGTTCGTTCGCGACTGTGTACTATTTGTTGAAATAAATATTAATAATCTAATAGTTTGCGTCGACTTTTTATCCAATTGACCCTTAATGAAATCATTCATACAAGAACGTACAGACCATTCTGCTCGATGATCACTCAGAATATTCTTCTTTTACTATTTCTTACAACATTCTATAGTAATTAATTGGTTTTTCGTCATAGTTTTCACTATTACCGGAAACACCACTCATTAACTAATAATTTGACCAAAAAAATTATTCTATTAAACAAGGGATATGATCAATAAATGTGTGAAAATAAATAATGAAGTTCAAGCAACGAGCACTTCAACGTGATATTGAGTTCTTCAATAGAACGATATGGATGAATGTCATAGCCTTAAGATCGTGTATAATCGAGCAAGGCGGGTGACGCAGCGAGAAAGCAATACCATCATAAATCTATTGATTCAAACCTTTTAATACCGGATAATATGATCTTCGTGTTATTGCGTTAGTTCTATTGATTCAACGAGTACTAGAAATAACAACAATCAAAACACGGGAAAGGGGGATTAAATCCAATTCTTTTCTATATCAAAATCAACTCTCATACATTGAACATAAAACACCTATTTATAGTAAAACTAGACTAGACTTTAAGCATTAAAGTCCGACCCAATAACAATAAAATATAAACCCTAAATTATATAGACAATAATTATAATAATAATAATATTCCATCTCTATCTCCATCATTCTCTCCCACTTCGAAAGATTCATCCTCGAATCTGCAGGAATTTGTAACTTGAGAAAGAGAATTGTGGCAATAACATGTTCAACTTCAGGGAGAAGAATAAAAATCTTTAATCCAAGGACTTCAAAAATATATGCTGAACATGTGTTGCCGATGATGCGGAGATTGTTGATAGAATTTACTAATGGTGTTCTTTATGTGGCTATTATAACGTATTAATTCTACCAAACAATAATCTAAGATTTGTGTTCTTAGTGTTCTTGAGGGAATAATATAGAGAGAGAAAATGGAGAATTTAGAGAGAGAAAGTAAATGTTGTGTTATGATTGAATTGTATTCCCCCTGTGAATAGTACAAGAGAGACCTTATTTATAGGTGTGCAAGTGTGAGGTGGCACCTTGTGAGCCTATATGGCTTCCGGTGTTGACGAAGGTCCATAACCTTTGTCTTAATCCCACACAATGCTCCCTTTATAATGCTCTATGCTATTACACATACATATCCTACTTATGAACCCGTCATTTGGGCTTCTTGGACTAGGCGAGGTCATTGGCGAGCTCCTTTGCCTTGTGCAATTTTTAGAGATGATGCAGTGGTGGACCTCGGCGAGGTCTCCTCGGATAGGGGCGAGCTCCCTTTCTCGAGGGGTAGCTCGCCCGTAGTCTCTCTTCCCCTGGTGCCTCTGGCCGCTGATCTCGGCATATCGGGAGCTCGGGCGAGGTCCCCACCTACCTCGCCGAGGTCCCTTGTGTTGGCCTTGATTCGGACCAATGACCTAGCTTCCGCCCACCTCGGCGACCTTCCCTGTTGGCCAACACTGACGAGGTTGGCCAACCCCGATGAGGTTCTCCATGTTGGCCAACCTTGACGAGCTTCTTCAAGTTGGCCAACCTTGACGAGGTTGGCCAACCCGGACGAGGTTCTCCATGTTGGCCAACCCTGACGAGGTTCTCCATGTTGGCCAACCCTGGCGAGGTTCTTCATGTTGGCCAACCCTGACGAGGTTCTCCATGTTGGCCAACCCTGGCGAGGTTCTTCATGTTGGCCAACCCTGACGAGGTTCTCCATGTTGGCCAACTCTGACGAGGTTGGCCAACCCTGACGAGGTTCTCCATGTTGGCCAACCCTGACGAGGTTGGCCAACCCCGACGAGCTTCTCCTTGTTGGCCAACTTCTCAGCCTTGGTTATTTATCCTTGTAATCCTTCGTTAGTAGTTCGCTTTAGTTCGCCTATCAACATTTGCCCCCCAGCTCGTTCATATCATGATACTTCTAATGTGTGGGCGAGCTGATTTGCCCCTGTGGGTGAGAGCTCGAGTGTAGGTGAACTCCCAACTTTGCTGTTCTAATTTGGCTTCTATTCATTTTCCGCATGTTATTATCTTTAAGTAGCTCGTATTTTTTTATTATGGGTACGCAATTGTTCGTCTTATACCACTTAGGGAAGCGAATCGTTCGTCTTAAACCGCTTTGGGCAGCGAATCGTACTTATTTATTTGGCACTTATTTGTTCGTCTTACGCCGCTTGGGACCGCGAATTGCTCGTCTTACGCCGCTTAGGGCAGCGAGTTGTGTTTGGTTGTTCACTTGGGCGATCAGGTTTTAAAAACCTTGCCATAGACGTTTTAAATCGTCTGTTGTGAACTTTTTCATATCTTTGGGCTGTGGGCGCTTGGTGATCCTTTAAGAAGGACACCTACGCTAACCTGGGCACTTTGGCCTTTGCCTTGAGCTTTAGATAATAACGTTTTGAGACTTGAGTCCTTGCGAATTTCGAGCTTGAACAGTATAACGTCTTTACGTAGAGTGGGCCAGTAGTATCCCTGTCTGATCGTCTTGTATGTCAAAGCTTGCCCCCCAGCGTGACTCCTACAGATTCCTTGGTGGATTTCTTCTAACACCTCGAACCCTTGCTTTTCAGATAAGCATTTGAGTAGGGGTAGAGAGAATCCACGTTTGTATAGTTGGCCATCCACCAACGTGTATCTGGCTGCTTGCTTTACTAGCCGACTAGCTTCCATATCTTCAAAATTATTTTTTTTATTGGAATGCGCCAATCATCGCCTTCTTCCTGCCCCCCACTCGAAGTCTGATTTACTTTGTAATCAGACGTCGAGGGGTCCTTCAACTTGGTGATGACTACCTCCATTAGTTCTGCTTCGTCATTGGCTCGTAACCCACTCAAGGTTCGAGGTTATTACTTTCTTCATCAACGTTGGCGGGTTCATGTGTTTTCTTCGTCTCCTGAGGGATCAGGTTGGATGGTCCTTCGTCAATTTTCATCGGCACCGGTTCTTTAACTTGGACTGGTACATCTGCTTGGATGACCTCCATCCTCCCCGGTTGGTTGTCCACCTCCATCAACTCAGTTTCAACTGAGACGACATCTAGGATATTTGGCTCGTCTGCTGAGGGGTGCCTTTCGTCTTCAAGCGTGTGTACCTGTATTTTTTTTAGCGCAGCTTCCATCTTTTAGGCCTCCGGCTGGTCTCATCCGAGGTCCTCAACGTCTGTTGTTTGGGCCATGTCAGACCTCATCTTCTTCTTCGTCATCTGAGTCCTCATTCCCCCTTTCCTGCCTGGTTCTCTTCGCCGGGGCCCTCTTCACAAACTCGGCCAGCTTACCATTCTCATAAAATTTCCAGAGTTGCTTGAGTAGGTCCCAGCACTCACTAGTGAAGTGTCCGATGGACTGATGGTAAGTGCAGAATTTGTTGGGGTTCATCTTGGCACGGTCTTGCTGAATTTGCCTCGGTTCACTTAGCATTGCTCTGTCTTTGACAGCTGCAAATACATGATCAACGGAGACGGTCAGCACTTGGTTCAGGTTTTCTTTGAATTCATCCCCGTCTCCGAATGCCTTCGAATTTCTGGGGGCCTTGTAAATTCCCCCGGACTTCATTCCGGTGCCACCTACCTCCTTCAGTAATGCCTTTTGCATAGCAACGTACACCCCTGCTTTGCGTTGGAACTCTGCGTAGGTGTTTGGGCAAGACAGATGCATTTTTTTCCAGAGCTCGGTCCCCTTCTTCTAACCAGCCATCACCGCCACGATCTTGGTGTCCTCGCTCACTGGCTCACCTTCTAGCAGTATTTTGTCGAACCTTTCCAGGTACTGCTGGTCCATTTCGTTCTCTCCTTGATGAATGTTGGCTAGTCGGTGCTTCTGGGTCAAGTAGGACCCGTACCCAGAGAAGTGGGCCAAGAACTCCTGGGTGAGTTGGCCGAATGATTGGATTGACCCCGGGTCAAGTGATGAGAATCAGCGGTGAGCTCGGTCCCCAAGGGTCAGTGGGAAGTTCCGGCACTGAGTGGAATCGGTGGCACCCACCGAAATCATGAAGTCTGCATATTTGGCCAGGTGGACCTTCGGGTCAGATTCGCCCTCGTATGCTGACATCACCGGGAACTGGACTTTCTTTTGGACCGGTGCTCGGAGGATGGCGGGTGCCAATGGAGACGTGGGGAGAGTGGTGGCGTCAGGTCCACCGGATTCGGCTGCTACCTGCGCTTGTAGCACTTCGTCGGCCTTTCTCAGCGAGGCCAGCTCGTCATTGTGGGTCACCTCCGGCAGAGGTTGCTCGAAGGTCGTGCACCTCGTGGATGCACGCCCTCGAGGTGCCTCACTCTGGGGTGACCCCTCTGTGATGGGTCGGAATTGGCGTCCTCCATCGGGGCCCAACCTATCAGCTGCTGGCCTCCTCGATCGATCATGGGCGGACCTACGAGGTTGTAGGTCCGACTCTCCCCTTTGTGATGTAGCTGGGGCCGCCGTTCGTTCATTTTCTTCGCACCTCGGCCCCAACCTGCCTTGGAGGACCCCCCCTCCTCAGCGATTGGTGGGTGGCAGACGCTTTGGTATAGGCAGAAGCTCGCCCAGTAGGCGGAGCTGGCTCCTCCACCACCTTAGCTTTCCCGGTGCGCTCCCTGTGCTGGCGAGCTAAGGCGGAGCTCGCCTCCTGCTTGGTATGGAGGTCGCTATATTGACCCCGGGTCTGAGTGCCCTGGGTTGGCCTGGTTTGCTCCCTGGCCTCAGTGGCTGGAGCTCGCCGAGGTACCAGGGCGAGCTCGTCGAGCTGCCTTTGTTGCAACCTCTGCAAGGTTGCAATTGTGTGTTGGAGCTCGTCGGGGTTGTTGGCGAGGTCCCTCAGAGTTGGGTTCAGCTCCTCTTGAGTCATTGAAACCCGCTGGGGAGGTCGCGGTGCATTGCTCTTCTGGGGAGCTAGGCGCGAGGTCTCCCCCTCGGCCTGGACCTGGTCGCCCCCTTTCCATCTCCTCGTATTTGCCGAGGTTTATTCCTTAGACATTTTAGGTTTTTGTTGGGGGAAGGTCGTCGAGTTCGTCGGGGGTAGCTCGTCGAGTTCGTCGGGGTGGTAGCTCATCGAGTTCGTCGGGGGTGGTAGCTTGTCGAGTCTGGGTAGTAGCTCGTCAAGCTCAACGTGGGTGGTAGCTCGTCGAGTTCTTCGAGGGTAGTAGCTCGTCGAGCTCATCGGGGGTGGTAGCTCATCGAGTCTGTCGGGGGTAGCTCGTCAAGTTCGTCGGGGGTAGCTCGTCGAGCTCGTAGGGGGTAGTAGCTCGTCGAGGTTCTTGGTGTCCAACCAGGGTGGACTTGTTCGGGTTTTCATCTAGCTTTACACGTAACGAATTATCCAAAATCTGGTTTATTCGTGTACACGCGTGCGTTTGAAAACCTTTTCGGGCAGGAATTATGAATATGGAAATCCAGGTTTTTGCCCGAAAATCCAGGTTTTCGTTCAAGGGGTGAAAATACGTGTGTATCTTCAAGTGTTCTTGAGCTTTGGTCAAGAACACCTTAAAATCTTCAAATCTTCAAACAACCCTCACTATTCACTCTTGAATTTTTGGGTTAATCGCCCTTCCTCTAGCGCCAAATTGTTGATAGAATTTACTAATGGTGTTCTTTATGTGGCTATTATAACGTATTAATTCTACCAAACAATAATCTAAGATTTGTGTTCTTAGTGTTCTTGAGGGAATAATATAGAGAGAGAAAATGGACAATTTAGAGAGAGAAAGTAAATGTTGTGTTATGATTGAATTGTATTCCCCCTGTGAATAGTACAGGAGAGACCTTATTTATAGGTGTGCAAGTGTGAGGTGGCACCTTGTGAGCCTATATGGCTTCCGGTGTTGAAGAAGGTCCATAACCTTCGTCTTAATCCCTCACAATGCTCCCTTTATAATGCTCTATGCTATTACACATATATATCCTACTTATGCACCCGTCATTTGGGCTTCTTGGACTAGGCGAGGTCCTTGGCGAGCTCCTTTACCTTGCGCGATTTTTAGGGATGATGCAGCGGTGGACCTCGGCGAGGTCTCCTCTGGTAGAGGCGAGGTCCCTCTCTCGAGGGGTAGCTCGCCCGTAGTCTCTCTTCCCCTGGTGCCTCTGACCGCTGATCTCGACCTATCGGGAGCTCGGGCAAGGTCCCCACCTACCTCGACGAGGTCCCTTGTGTTGGCCTTGGTTCGGACCAATGACCTAGCTTCCGCCTACCTCGGCGACCTTCCATGTTGGCCAACCCTGACGAGGTTGGCCAACCCCGACGAGGTTCTCCATGTTGGCCAACCCTGACGAGGTTCTTCATGTTGGCCAACCCTGACGAGCTTCTTCATGTTGGCAACCCCGACGAGGTTGGCCAACCCTGATGAGGTTCTCCATGTTGGCCAACCCTGACGAGGTTGGCCAACCCTGACGAGGTTCTCCATGTTGGCCAACCCTAGCGAGGTTCTTCATGTTGGCCAACCCAGACGAGGTTGGCCAACCCTGACGAGGTTGGCCAACCCTGACGAGGTTGGTCAACCCTGACGAGGTTCTCCATGTTGGCCAACACTGACGAGGTTGGCCAACCCTGGCGAGGTTCTTCATGTTGGCCAACCCTGACGAGGTTGGTCAACCCTGACAAGGTTCTCCATGTTGGCCAACTCTGACGAGGTTGGCCAACCGTGACGAGCTTCTCCATGTTGGCCAACCCTGACGAGGTTGGCCAACCCCGACGAGCTTCTCCATGTTGACCAACTTCTCAGCCTTGGTTATTTATCCTTGTAATCCTTCGTTAGTAGTTCACTTTAGTTCGCCTATCAACAGAGATGATATCCATATAAATTGTCAAAAGTAGAAAAATAATAACTATCATTATTGATATAATAATAATAGTCATTAAAATTCAAACCAATAAATATTTTTAAGCTAATGGGCGCATCAGTGCTTCTTTGAATAACTCCATCGTGTAGGCTAGGGAGCACATATGGAACATGAAAATGATGTTCACCACTGTGAGGCCCAAAAACTATATCCCCAAGAATAGGCTCATCCATAATTAGGGGAGTTAGGACAGCAGGCTCAACCCGTGGATTTAGGGTAAACGGATTAGGGTGCAATAAGTCCACGCAGCTATCATTCCAATTAGCATGAATTTTGCCGGGCATCCAGTGGAAACGTTCACCGGGCAAGAAATAATTCAACGATGATGTAGGCGGTTGTGATGACAGGGATGACACACTTGGAGAGGCCCTATTTCAGTCGTCTGTAACGATACTAGAGTAGTAGGGGTGTGCAAAATTTCATGTATCTTCATATCAGGCTTATAATCTGGGATTTCTTCCCTGCGGACACAATGAAAACTGGCATGGAACTCGCCGGGGCAAGGAGTGATCGGAATACATGGCTGGGACGGTGGCAGGGATTTGTGGCGCAAGTAGTGCGCGGCGACAAGGGAGTGCGGATCCTGGTAGTTTGACGACAAGGACTGGAATCACGGTCAACGACGGCTGCAACTTTGGCTAGCCGTTATCCAAGGAACAGGCACGGTTAGTGATTAACGGCCTTTGATTGGCTGTTTGGTAATTGTTTGGCTCCACTGATATGAGTTATTGTAGTTGGTGTTACGATCCTCGGATTGGGAAACTGAGTGGTGGAGGGATCGAATGAGGGCTGTGACTGGTGGTATTATGCTAGTGTTGCGGTGGATTGGGGACGAGCTGCGGTTGGGGTACAATTCAAGATCTGATATTGAGGGTGTGAATATGGTGAGGGTGGAGATATCTTGATCGAAAACTGGTTGTGGGGGTGGTTATGTTGCGGCGGCCATCAGGACTGCCAATAACGGTGATGGTGGCAGGGATGTTGGTGTGGCGTCTCTGTTGGAGTAGTTATAAAAAATACTCTCGATTGCGGACTCCATTTGAGACCAGAGGAAATCGAATTCCTCCTCCGTATCGCGATAATCACGCATCATTGATAAACTACATGTTCGTACTGACTCCTAATACCAACTGACGCAGCGAAAAGACGATACCATCATAAATCCGTTGATTCAAACCTATGAATACCGGATAATATGATCTTCACGTTATTATTTTAGTTCTATTTATTCATCGAATTCTAGAAATAACAACAATCAAAACACGGGAAAAGGGATTAAACCCAATTCTTTTCTATATCAAAATCAACTCTCATACATTGAACATAAAACACATATTTATAGTAAAACTAGACTAGGCTTTAAGCATTAAAGCCCGACCCAATAACAATGAAATATAAACCCTAAATAATAATAATAATAATAATAATAATAATAATAATAATAATAATAATAATAATAATAATAATAATAATAGTAATAATAATAATAATAATAATAATAATAATTCTTGTGTAAAATAATAAAATATTATTAACACTTGAAATTGATATACAAT
>JAPKLY010001591.1:0-39777 GCA_026898435.1 Prunella vulgaris
ATTACTAACATGTCCTTAATGAATTAATACTTAAGGAAATACTATTCCTAAAGGACTAATACTATAACCTCAACAATAATATTATACTCCTCAACTCTTAATAAAATTCAAAACTTAACACTACTTAGTGGTCCAAACAATACTAATTGGGACAACTAATACTAAGCAATTAATTAAGAAATACTAAAACTTAGCAACTTAAAGGACTAAACCTTGCTCACACTCAAACTCACACCTAAAATAAAAATAATTAAATGACTAAAAGCTGCTGCCTATGCGGGGTGTTACAACCTCACCACCTTTAAAAAAAATTGTCCTCGAAAATACTAACTTACCTTGCAAAACAAGCTCGGGATATTTAGCTTTTAAATCCTCTTCTTTTTCCCACATCGCCTCTTCAATTCAATGGCGATTCCAACGTACCTTAATGAGATTAACTTCTCGATTCCTCAAACGATGAGTCTTTCTATCCAATACTTCAACGGGTATTTCTTCATAGGCTAAGTTCTTGTCCACTTCCAAAGATGAATAGTCTATCACGTGACTAGGATCGCGTACGTATTTCCTCAACATTGAAACGTGAAAAACGTTGTGAACGGATGCAAGGTTAGGGGGCAAAGCTAAGTGATAAGCTAAACTCCCAACCTTCTCTAGGATCTCAAAAGGTCCTATAAAACGCGGTTGTAACTTCCCTTTTCATCCAAAATGAACAACTCCTTTGGTTGGCGACACCTTTAAGAACATTTCCTCGCCCTTCTCGAAATGTAGGGGCTTCCTTCGCTTGTCGGCTTAAGAATTTTGACGATCTTGGGCAGCCCGTATTCGCTCTCGAATCTTATCGACCACCTTTACCATTTTCTCCACTATCTCGGGCCCTAGAATACGTCGTTCGCCAACTTCATCCCAATACAAGGGAGATCTACAATGTCAGCCATACAAGGCTTCGTATGGAGCCATGCCAATCGTCACTTGATAACTATTATTGTAAGCAAACTCCACCAAAGGTAAGTACGTCTCCCAATTACCTTCAAAATCTAGAACACATGCCCGCAACATGTCTTCAAGTGTTTGAATCGTCCTCTCGGATTGACCGTCCGTTTGTGGGTGATACGTCGTACTAAGATTTAACTTAGTGCCCATGGCCGTTTGTAGGCTCCTCCAAAATTGCAATGTAAAACGTGCATCTCTATCCGAAATGATTGAAACGAGAACTCCATGCAATCTCACTACTTCTTGGATATAAACTTGAGCAAGTTTATCCATGCTCCACGTCATCTTCATAGGTAGAATATGAGCCGACTTGGTTAGTCGATCCACAACAACCCATATAGCTTGATTCCCTTTAATCGAACGGGGTAGTCCCATCACGAAGTCCATGGAAATGTGCTCCCACTTCCATTGAGGTATCTCTAACGGCTTCAACAATCCGGATGGCCTTTGATGTTCCGCCTTAACTTGTTGACAAGATAAACACTTCTCTACGAAATTGGCAATGTCGCCTTTCATGTTCCTCCACTAAAATATAGTCCTTAAGTCCCTATACATTTTGGTTCCACCGGAATGAACCGTATAAGGTGTACAATGAGCTTCCTCCATTATTTCCTTCTTCAATCCTTCATGGTTCGGCACACATACCCTAATCTCGAACAAGAGGGCTCCATTCTCATCGATCATGAAACCCTTCACGCCTTTCCCCTTGATTTGCTTCTTCAACTTGGCGAGTGCAACATCCTCGCCTGGTGCTTCAACGATCCGAGCTCGGAGAGTAGGTTGGATCGTTAAGGCTGCCAAGATGGCTTCCATCTCTTCGTTTGAATTGATAACTTCTATCCTTAGGCGTTGGAACTCCCTTGCCAAATCGCCTTGGCTCATTAGTGAAGACAACACGCCTCCCTTACGGCTAAGTGCATCCGCGACCACGTTTGCCTTGCCCGAATGGTAGTTGATTGTGCAATCGTAGTCCTTGACTAACTCTAGCCAACACCTTTGTCTCATGTTCAACTCCTTTTGCGTGAAAATGTATTTGAGGCTCTTATGATCGGTGAAAATCTCGCACTTAGTACCATAAAGATAATGTCTCCATATCTTCAATGCATGAACAACAGCCGCTAACTCAAGATCATGCGTAGAATAGTTCATCTCGTGCACCTTCAATTGCCTTGATGCGTACGCCATGACTTTCCCATGTTGCATCAAAACATATCCTAGTCCTTGCTTCGACGCGTCACTAAAGATAACGAAACCTTCCGTAGGATCGGGAATAATAAGGACTGGAGCCAACACTAACTTGTCCTTCAACTCTTGGAAACTCTTCTCGCATGCCTTGGACCACACGAACTTCTCTCCTTTGCGTGTTAACTTGGTCATTGGTGAGGTTATTTTTGCAAAGCCTTCAATAAATCGTCGATAGTATCCCGCCAAACCGAGAAAGCTACGAACCTCATTCACATTAGTTGGAGCCTTCCACTAACTCACGGCTGCAACCTTGGATGTGTCTACTTCAACTCCTTGGGCGGTGATCACATGGCCTAAAAAGTTCACTCGGTTTAACCAAAACTCGCATTTGGTAAACTTTGCAAACAATCTTTCTTGGCTCAAAACTTCTAGAATCGTCCTTAAGTGCTCCTCATGTTACTCCTTACTCCGAGAATAGATAAGAATGTCATCAATGAACACTATGACGAACCGATCTAAGAAAGGGTGAAAGACACCGTTCATCAAGTCCATGAAGACAGCTGGTGCGTTGCTCAAACCGAACCGCATCACTACGAACTCGTATTGCCCATAGCGTGTGCGAAAAGTGGTCTTCGCTCTATCTCCTTCTTTGATCTTCAATTGGTGATAACCCGATCTCAAGTCAACCTTTGAGAACACACTCGCTCCCCTTAGTTGATCGAACAAGTCTTCAATCCTTGGCAACGGGTACTTGTTCTTTATCATGAGCCGATTAAGCTCTCGATAGTCAATGCACATCCTCCACGATCCGTCCTTCTTCTTGGCGAATAAAACTGGCGCTCCCCATGGTGAAACACTTGGTTGGAAGAATTTCTTATCCAACAACTCTTGCAATTGCATCTTTAACTCTTCGAGTTCCTTTGGCGCCATACGATAGGGTGCTTTCAAAATTGGGGCAGCTTCCGGTACTAGATCGATTGTAAATTCCACTTGGCGGTCGGGTGGAATTCCGGGTAACTCCTCGGGAAACACGTCAACGAATTCGTTAACAATGGCAACATCTTCTATGTTCACCTCCCTTACGTTCGTGCCCATTACATGGACAAGGTATCCTTCACATCCTTTTCTTGAAGTAACTCGACGGCTTGCATTGCGGTGGCGATCAAATTATGTGTACTTGGTCGGGAACCAAAGTACGTCAACTCCTCTCCATTTGGCAACTTGAGTGTCACTTCCCTCTTCTAGCAATCGATAGTGGCGTGGTACTTAGCTAGCCAATCCATACCAAGAATGACATCGAATTGTCCCATCTTGATCGCGTGCAATTCTCCCTCAAGACTCCTCCCACAAATCTCAAGTTTTGCACTCGACAAAAACTTACTCGTAAGAATAGCCTTACCCGAAGGGATACTAATTTCTAAGGGACTAACACTAACATCTAACTCACAACCAATCCTCACACAACAACTAAGCGAGATAAAAGAATGCATAGCTCCGGTATTGAACAAAGCAGTTATTGGTACCGAATTCAAAGTTAGCATACCTTGTAGAGTCTCCGAAGGAGATTGATCCTCATTCGGCTCTCCCATAAGCGAGTACACACGAGCTTGTGTCGTTCCTTTAGGTAGAGTCGGACACTCGGGTGCTCTATGCCCGGGTTTATGGCATTGGAAACAAACATCTTTTCCCATGAGATATTCTCCCCTATGGTTCTTTCCACACTTAGGACAAGCTGGGTTCATCACTTGATTTCCTTGCCTAGGCCTAAAGCCTTGGGTAGGTCCTTAACCTTGCACTCCACGGTTAGGTACCTTTCTTGCTCCACCGGTTTGGTCCCATCTTCTTTTGTTATCCCTTGACCTCCTATCCGCATCTTTCTTCAAACATGCTCCCATTTGTTCGGCCCTCTTGAGTGCTTCGGCAAAAGTTAGGTTGCCTAAACCTAGTAGAACGTGCTGGATTTTGGTCCTTAGCCCTTTGACGAAATGAAGGACACGTTTTTGCTCGGTGTCGACGAGATGTTGAGCAAAACGTGCAAGTTGGCTAAACTTCAATTCGTACTCCACAACCGTCATTCCTCCTTGTAGCAAGTCTAGGAATTCACGCTCCTTCCTATCCTTGTAAGATTGAGGGTAGTATCTCTCCATTACGATCCCCTTGAAACGATCCCAAGTTAAGGCACGTCTCTCCTCAACTGGACGAATTCTCCAATGGCTCTCCCACCAATGGTCGGCATCCTCAACAAGTTAGAATGCCACGCAAGCAATCCGTTGTGCATCGGTGCACTCAATCAGCTGAAAGATCCTCTCCATGGAACGAAACCACTCCTCAACAGAGTTTGGTCCGTCCCGCCCGTTAAAGGTAGCAGGCTTGTACCTCCTAAATTGTTCAACTACTTGCGCGGTAGTGTTAGACATAGGTGCTACGTTAGGGACTACGGGGTTAGCTTGAGGGCGACCCCTCCTATCCGCGTGTCCATCGGACTCATTAGGGTCATGGATCGGGTCACATCTTGGAGGCATCTAAAATGAAAGGCCCCACAAGATAAAGGAATTGCTTAGCCGATCTTAATGAAATTTAAAAATGGTCCTACTAATTCATCGAACTTAAAAACTTCAAAACGTTCCTTACTAGGCATTCATACTCATCATTTATCATAACTTCCTAAGCCATCGTACAAGCACAACATTTCATAAAATATTTTTCATAAAACCTTTTCCTTGAAACATCTTCTTTTCGAAAATCTTGAAAAGAATTTCTTAAAACATTTGACCAAAAGTAGTCCTTCATAACTTTTCATAAAAATCCTTCATGACGACCTTGTCATACCTCATAAATCATTCCTTGAATAAATCATTCACTTGAAACATCATACTTGAGCTTTTGAAAACTTACTTGCTTTAGGACTCGGAGATGGCTACGGCGGTGGCGATGGATGGAGCTTTTCTCTTTTTATTAAACTTTTTCATGAAATTATTCCATAAAGACATTGCATACAATCACATAAAGCACATAAAAATATTTTATTTTTTTACAAGTCTACAAGAACGTAGACCTGCTCTGATACCACACTGTCACGCCCTAAAATTCTAAGCATTTCAAATCAGCGGAAGTCTTGATTTTTAATAAACAATTTTAATAAAACATTCTTTAGAACGTGAACCCTTAAGCTTGTAATACAATTCCTTCTCTTTTAAAAACCCTTTTTAAAACTAAAATCAGAGTAATAAATTGAAACAAATAAATCATACATTCAATTTAAATAACTCGTTCAACACATCCATGGAAAACATAAATAATACCATCTCAAATATATCCAATATAATTTAATATATTTAACATAGGAAATTAAATCATTCCAACTTCATACATCAACCAAGACATTATTAAATCATGCAATAATACCTAAACAAATCATGTACAGCCACTGGGGCATAAAACTCAGGAAAACAGCCTGGGTGTATTCATCAAAACTGGTTGTGTATAAAAACAGTCCACTAACTAATACCAAATCCATTTTCTTTAATACTATTGCCTAGCCATTCAACATAAGACCTATATATACTCAATTAAATCATATTAGACATAAATTAAACACTTGCCACGAAAATCCCTTTTTAAAACACATGAAAAGCTCGTAAAATAAAGTTGTAGGACTAATTTCAAACTAAAACTTTTAAACGATTATCTTCCAGGTTTTAAGACCAAAACACTTAATATTTTAAGGCTATTAAACTGTTAAAATTTTGAAAATAGACTGGCATATATTTTGGTATTTCTAAAACAAGAATTTTGACGACTAGAATCACATAAAGGACTAAAATCAGTTCCTCGACTTCTACTAAGTAAAAACTCATGAAAATTGGTCAATATGTATTATAAATCATGTCAAACATTCTGGTAATATTTCATAATTTTTAGAGTTATAAAACTTAACTTAATAATCATGCAAACTAAGGACAATAATTAATTTCATAAGAACAATTAAACACATAAATTGACTCTTAACCATGCATATAATTTTTGAACTATCAACTGCTATTTAATAAAATAATTCTTCAACTTAACTCCTAAAACTAATGCAAATTAACACATAATCATAATAATAATACCTCATGAAAATCATAATAAAATCCCATAATTCATCAAACCATAAAAAAATCCTAAATCAAACATCTAGTCTTGTGGCAAACGCACAAGTGCCAAAAATAATACTTCAAACATGAAATAAAAGCCTACTTGGTTTATTAATAAAAATCTTCGTCCATTAACTTCTTTAACTCGCATCACATCTACCTTCCTCCGTATCGCCGATCTCGTCATCTTTACTCTTGAAAATCTGAAAATATAATTTGGTGAAGGGGTGAGCAATTATAAAATAATCACTCCGTGGGGATAGTTTAGTTCGAAGTCTAAATATAATGGACATGTAAACATGAAAACATACCAATCATTCTTAACCTTTGACACGACTTAAGCGTGTCCCTCTTTGATACTACATAAGAGTATCCCTCTTTGATACCACATAAGAGTATCCCTCTTTGATACCACATAAGGATATCCCTCTTTGATACTACATAAGAGTATCCCTCTTTGACACCACATAAGGGCATCCCTCTTTAGTACTACATAAGAGTACTCATCTTTGACACCACATAAGGGCATCCCTCTTTAGCACATAAACACATAAACACATCCAACATAGTATTAAAAAATCAAACTAGTGTTCCCACTTTTCACCGTTTAAACCCCCACCTTTGATTGCTTGATAAGAAGAGAAGTGTTGTACGTTGGCTTGACTATTTCTTATGCTCGAATCCTACTCCTTTCTTTACTTAAGGCTTTTGAAACTTGCTCTCTTCCAAACTTCAATACATGGCCGGAAATTGGTGCTAGTGGCTGCCGAAAATTCTTGGGGTGTCTAAGGGATTTGGGACTTGATCAATACTTATTTATAGAGTTGGAAAAAAGTGTGTAGGGCTTGGGAATAGGGGCTGGCCGAAATTCTTGCGAGAGAGGTAAGAAATTGGCCCATAATCTTGGTGTATCTCTATTTCCATACTTGGCAACTTATTTCCTTATTTAACAAATTATTACCATCTCTTTATTCTTATGATACTTAACCTTCAAGCATGTACTATTCTCTTGCATAAGAATATGACTTATTTCCATAAATAAAGATACTAGAAATCCAAGTCTTAATACTACTTAATATTCGAAAATTGCTTAAGATCTAAGACTCCTTATTTTTGAAAATATTACTAATACTATCCCAAGTATTATTTAATCCTATTCTTGGTCAAATCCTCATAAAGTCAAATCCCTAAATTTAATTCCTCAATTACTAACATGTCCTTAATGAATTAATACTTAAGGAAATACTATTCTTAAAGGACTAATACTATAACCTCAACAATAATATTATTCTCCTCAACTCTTAATAAAATTCGAAACTTAACACTACTTAGTGGTCAAAACAATACTAATTGGGACAACTAATACTAGGCAATTAATTAAGAAATACTAAAACTTAGCAACTTAAAGGACTAACCCTTGCTCACACTCAAACTCACGCCTAAAACAAAAATAATTAAATGACTAAAAGCTGCTGCCTATGCGGGGTTTTAGATCAATTCTCTAAATTGATGGATTGAATGAATGCTTGCATGTGTAGATGATCATTAGGGACATTAGGGAGTTAGTCTCTTGCGAAAGTAGAGCTTATTTCCTTAATTCTCTTATATTAAGGCCAATGCATATCAAGTGTTTGATAAAAATTCCTAAGATAGTGAGAATTATCTTTAGTGAATTAGATGAACAATTAGAGACTTTGATATGTTATTAGGGAAACCTTTCGCAGGTTAGAGTGGTTTGTCCTTTGATTATGCACAATCTCATTGCATGATAGAGTGATACATCACTACATGAAACATAGGATGGTACACTAGCACATACTCCTGACATTAGCTCACTTTGCAAACACAAGGTGATAGTTAGTTTACTCTTTTGACGCATTAGTAGACGATAGAAACCTTTCTCCTTTATTGCTTTGTTAGCTAGCCAATTGAAACAACAAATTTTCCTTACAAGTCCCCGTCTCCTTTGGGTTTGATATATTTTAAAACTTGGTCAAGCTTACCACGCTCATAGCGAACACGTACACTTGCGTGAGGACTTATTTACACCGAACAAGTTTTTGGCGCCGTTGCCGGGGAGACAGCTTGATTGTTTGGTTGTTTGTTGTTTCTTTTCTTTTTGATTGGTTACTATTGTGAGAATTTGATACTTGGAAATTCTTACAGGATTTTGTGAAAGAAAGATGGATCGATACAACTACTCTTCCTACCATCCACCAAATAATCAACCTTCTACATCATATTCTTACCGTCCTTACACCTACCAAAATGAAAGAACTTACCAACCCCATCATCCATCAATTAACTCCGTGCCTTCTACATCCTACCATCAAGGAAATTCTACATATATTGATGAAACACTCCATCTTATACTCGAAAAGATGGACAACATAAGAAGTGAAGGATATCGGCATATAGAGGCAACAAATCAAAAGTTTGATGCAATTTGTCGAGATGAAGGAGCTAAGATAAAGAGCTTGGAGGTGAAAGTGGAGGAAATATCAAGGAAATGTGGACAAAGGGCTCGTGAATGCAAGTCCTATTTGATTGATGCTCAATTGAGAGAAGGGTGTAATGCTATTCAGTTAAGAAGTGGAAAGAGATATGAAGGACCTAGTGCTCCTATTTGTTGTGAGGATGAAGAAAAGGGGGTAGAAAAGGAGAAGACTGATGATATGTATGAGGGAATTGATATGGAATACTCTATTCCAATAGGTGAAAAAGAAGAGGAAAGAAAGGTGGAAGAAGGGTTAGTGGAAGAAGAAGAAAATGGTGGAAGTGAAAAAGAGGAAGCATATGTTCCTAAGTGGAAGAGAGTTAGAGAAGAGAAGGAAAAGAAGAATAAAGTGGAAGTTGATGAATGGGGGGTGCCAAAGACGGTAGTGCCCATTCCATATCCCCAAAGGTTTGCCAAGAAGAAGCTTGATGACAAGTTTAACAAGTTCCTTGAGGTTTTCAAAAAGCTCTATATAAATATTCCTTTTTATGAAGCCTTGGAACAAATGCCAAGTTATGCAAAGTTTATGAAAGATCTCTTAGCCAAGAGAAGAAGAGTAGAGGGGGTGGAAAAGGGGAAAATTGACTAAGGAGAGTAGTGATTCTTTGACAAGAAAGCTACCTCAAAAAGAGAAAGATCCGGGATTCTTCACAATTATCTGTGACATGGGAAATGGAGTAGTACAGAAAGCCCTATGTGACTTAGGAGCAAGTATCAATTTGATTCCACTCTGTATCTTCAAAAGCTTAAATCAAGGTCACTTGAAAGGAACATCCACTACTCTTCAATTGGCGGATGGATCAACCCCCATTCCTAATGGTTTTATAGAGGATGTACTTGTGAGAATTAAAGATTTCACATTCCCAGCAGACTTCTATGTTCTTGATATGGAAGAAGACAAAGATATTCCTCTTATTCTAGGAAGACCTTTCTTGGCTACCGCTCGAGCGGTTATTGATGTTTATAATGGAGAGTTAACTTTGAAGCTTGGAGGGGATGAACTTCACTTTTCTGTCCAAGATGCTATGAAGCATCCAAAGGAGAATTCCTCTTGTAATTCTATTGATGTTGTAGAGCTTTGCATACAAGAAGCTTTTGAAAATGCGAAGATTCCTTTCTTTACTTCTAACTATGAGATTCCTAACTATAATGAAGTTAAGGAAGGTGATTGTTTTGTTGTTGATGATGTAGGTAATGAACATGAAGGAGCAATGAACACTCAAGGAAATGAGATGCTCTTGGAAATCAAGGAGGGTGAAATAGCAAGCAAGGAGAAGGAAGAGGAAGCTAGGATTGCATTAAAGTCATTGCCCGATCACCTCAAGTACGCATATCTTGATGAAAACGAGAGGAATCCGGTAATCGTATCTTCTTTTCTTCAAGGTGATGAACTTGAAAAATTGCTTGCTATGCTTAGGAAACATAAATTGGCTATAGGTTGGACGGTGGATGATCTTAAGGGTGTAAATCCTTCTTTATGCATGCATAGAATACGACTAGAAGAAAATGCTAAACCATTAGTTCAACCACAAAGAAGAGTGAATCCTATAATACAAGAAGTCATTAAGAAAGAAGTGTTAAAATTGCTTGGAGCAAATATGATCTTCCCAATTAGTGATAGCCCTTGGGTGTCACCCTTGCATGTAGTATCTAAGAAAGGCGGAATGACTATCATAAAAACTGAGAATAATGTAGTAATTGCTACAAGGGTGGCCACGGGTTGGCGTGTTTGTGTTGATTATAGGGAATTGAATAAGGCTACTTGTAAGGATCACTTTCCTTTGCCATTTATGGACCAAATGTTGGATAGATTATGTGGATATCAATACTATTGCTTCCTCGATGGTTATTCCGGTTACAATCAAATCATGATTGCACCAGAAGACCAAGAGAAGACTACTTTCACATGTACCTATGGAACGTATGCTTGGAGACGCATACCTTTTGGGCTATGCAATACTCCAGCTACATTTCAAAGGTTAATGATGTCAATATTCCATGGGTTAATTGAGCAAATTATGGAAGTGTTTATGGACTATTTCAGTGTTTTTGGAAATACTTATGATGTTTGTTTGTCCAATCTTGAGAAGGTGCTAATTAGATGTGAAGAGGCAAATTTGGTGGTCAATTGGGAGAAGTGCCACTTTATGGTAATTGAAGGTGTTTTTCTTGGACATCATATCTCCTCGAGTGGGCTACAAGTGGATCGTGCCAAGGTAGTAGCTATTAAAAAGTTGCCTCCACCTATAAACAAGAAGGGAGTAAGATCTTTCTTGGGACATGCCGGATTCTATAGGAGATTTATCAAAGATTTTTCTAAATTATCAAAACTATTATCTCGATTATTGGGGAAAGATGTTCCTTTTAAGTTTGATGATGTTTGCTTGAATTCTTTTAGGTTGTTGAAAGAAGCCTTGGTGAGTGCACCGATCTTGATCACTCCAAATTGGGAAGAACCTTTCGTAGTTATGTGTGATTCGAGCGACTATGCCATGGGAGTGGTGGTAGGGCAATTAAGAGAAAGAAGATTTCATGCAATCTACTACGCTTCAAAGACCTTTTCAGCTACTCAATTGAATTACACCACTACCGAGAGCTTTTGGCCATTGTATATGCCGTGGAGAAGTTTTGTCCATATCTTGTGGGGATGAAAACCATTGTGTATATGGACCACTCGGCTATCAAGTTTTTGATGAAGAAGAAGGATGCTAAACCTAGGTTGATTAGGTGGGTGCTACTTCTACAAGAGTTCGATTTGGAGATTAGGGATAAGAAGGGAAGCGAAAATGTGATTGCCGACCATTTGTCAAGACTAGTGAGGGGAGATGAAGCTTTGGAAGAAAAAGAAGAGATACTTGAGAGTTTTCCCGATGAGCATATATTTAGTATTGAAGAGGAGAGACTTTGGAAGATGGAGGATGAGGCACCATGGTATGCCGACTTTGCTAACTTCTTAGCAAGTGGGGCAACTCCTTATGGAATGAATTCAAATGTAAGGAAATGGTTTTACAAAGAGGTACGTCGTTATATTTTTGATGATCCATATTTGTATCATCGTTCTGCCGATTCCATGATTAGGAGATGTATTCCGGATGAAGAAATTGAAAGTGTGCTTACACATTGCCATTCTTTGCCTTGCGGAGGACATTTTGGGTCTATTAAGACGGCTCAAAAGGTGTTTCAATGTGGTTTTTATTGGCCTTCGGTTTTCAACGATTGTCATATGTTTGTTGCTCGATGCCAACGAGTTGGGGGGTTGTCAAGACGAGATGAGATGCCTTTAAATATTTTTCAAGAGGTAGAGGTTTTTGATGTATGGGGCATTGACTTTATGGGACCCTTCCCATCTTCTCATGGTTATTTGTATATTCTTTTGGCGGTGGATTATGTTTCGAAGTGGGTGGAAGCAATTCCCACAAAATTCAATGATGCAAGAGTGGTTATGGAGTTCTTAAGGAAGAATATCTTTGCTAGATTTTGTGTACCGAGGTCATTGATTAGTGATGGGGGTATTCACTTTGTGAATAGAGCGTTGGGGAATCTACTAGTAAAGTACGATGTGAAGCATAAGATTTCCACGGCCTATCACCCCCAAACTAATGGATTGGCGGAAGTGTCAAATCGCCAAATAAAGCTTATACTATAGAAGACTGTGAGCTCTAATAGGAAAGATCGGGCACTTAAGTTGGATGATGCATTATGGGCTTATCGTACGGCTTTTAAGACTCCGTTGAACCTTTCTCCTTACCAACCTGTGTATGGTAAGCCTTGTCATTTGCCCGTTGAGCTTGAACACAAAGCTTATTGGGCCATTAAGAAGTTGAATTTTGATGAGAAAGCATGTGGGGAGAAAAGGCATCTTCAATTGTTGGAGTTAGATGAATTTAGAGATGAGGCGTACGAAAATGCTAAGATTTTCAAGGAAAAGACTAAGAAATGGCATGATGCAAACATAAAAGAGAAGTCATTCAAAGTGCTCGATCAAGTACTTTTGTTTAATTCAAGATTGAAGTTGTTTCCCGGGAAATTAAAGTCGAAATGGAGTGGGCCCTTTACAATTTCAAATTGCTTTGGAAGTGGATGGTATGAATTGATGAATGATAAAGGGGAACTCTTCTATGCTAATGGTCATCGTTTGAAACTTTACAATAATTCCATGCCACGAGAGGGAACAAATTATTTGAGGCTATGTGATGTTGAGCCACCATGATTTGAGCTTAAGAGTCGTCCGGCTAAGGGACGTTAAATCCAAGCGCTAGATGGGACGCAACCCATCTCCTTGTGGTTTATTTTGTAGCTTCTATTGTTGATAGTGTTGTTAATTTTGTTTTGTATGTGTAGGTGCTTATTTTACAAGGGAGTGCTTTCATAATATCATTGCTTCAAGGGTGAGGTATTGTTTCCTTTCTCCTTGTGAAATACTTGGCCTAGCCAAGTTTGGGGGTGTTCTCTTGGTATTTGTTCTTGTGATGAATTATTGATGAATTTGATCTTAGGATTTATGATGCTTTTATTGAGTGTGCTTTATTCTTGTCCATTGCTTGATATTATGTTCACCTCTTTGCCAAACTTTTTAGACCTATGGTCCAAAAAAGTTTGGGGGGTGTGATCATTTTGCCATTCTCTTCGCAATGCTATTCTTATATTGATTTTAGTGCTTCTATGATGTTTTGGACCATATGCTTATCATGTGCCTTGTTTTGCTTGTTGATTGATTGCCATATTGTTGCTAGTTTAGAGTAGTGTGGCATGAGATATGTTTATGGTTGTGTGGATGAGTTGAAAGTTCATGTTGGATGTAGTGGAGTTTTGATTTGATTCTTATCTTGTCTTTTGTGCTATGGATTTGATGATACTTGATATTTTGATGATATGAGCAATTTTGATATGAGATGAATCATGATCACCCTATACCCGTGAGGTTTTGAGCCATCTATGCCCGTTTCAATCTTGAACGGATGATATTCTTTGATGTGAGTTCCACACATGTACATTTTACTCTAGAACTTGGCTTTAGTCTTGTTTAAGGCTACATTAGACATTGAATTCACATGATATGATTTGAGGCCATTTTTTATCTAAATTGAGCTACTTTGCCCTATGAGCCTACCTTGATATTATTATCCATTGCTCACCATTTTGTGCCTTTAGACCTTTCTTTTGGCTAACCACACTTTAAGTCATTTTCCTTCCTTTTTGGAACTCTCTTGTCCCTATGATTAATAGAGGGAAAAGAAGGAAGGAAGATTGGTGATATGATGAAGAACATGGTGGCCTAAAGTGGAAGATATGAAGAATCTTATGCATGGATTGAAATTTGTGAAAAAAGGCAAGTGCTAGCAAAGCATGAGAAAAAGTTGACTTTTGTTGAAAATATGGTCAAGTTGACCTTTGTTGTGAGTTTGGATAAAAGTTGCAAAGAAGGGAAGAATGATCTTGAAAGTGTGATTTTGAAGAGCATGAAGAATGTGCACAATTGCATGAAGATGTGAATGACTATTACTTGATTCCTTCTATGCTTTACTAATCATATTTAGTCACTCTAATCCATATCTATCCTTCCCTACCAAAGAGCCAACATTACAACCTTATGAAAGTCCTCAATGATGTGTGAATGATTTGTCATTTTAAGTGGTGGAGAATTTGAGACTTGAGTCAAGCTTATGGTAGTATTTGTATCATTGTGTGAAGATTGTGAGAACATCAAACACTTGAGAGATGAGCTGTACACTTCTATGTGAGGATCATTACTTGTTGATTTGACAATTTTTTCATTGATTCAATTTTGATTGTTGATTTGATGAAATTGCATTTTAGACTTGTTTGATATTGAGCTATGATTCTATGGAATTTGATTTTGTACTTGATGCTTCATACATACAATTATTCCCCTATCTTATCGCTTCGTTGCTCGAGGTCGAGCAACAATCTAGTTTGGGGGTGTGATTAGGGTCATAATTGCATGTTTTTGCATCCATTTCTACATGTTTTTGACTTGCTTATGTTCATATTTGATCCTAATTTGGTATAAATTGTGCTATTAACCATTTTGTGATAAGAAAATATATTTTGTAGTGAAAACGAGCAAAAACCGGCAAGAGATGAGCAAGTTCGTAAAAGTTCAGAAAATGTGAATTGATCCAATGGATTCAAATGATATACCATGTCGAAGAGTTCGAAGAGAGGGTCGCAACGGAAAAAGAATCGAGTCAATCGGAGCTCTAGAACTCAAGATATGAAGAAAACAAGAAAGTCGAGGATCGATCGCACAAGTCGAGGCCGAGCTCGAACGCAGCCAAGCCAGACTCGTGCGACCATGAGCTTACGTTTGTGCGACGGACTCTGGTTCAGGCGACGACGAGCCGCACGAGTGCTCACACGAGCCAGACACGTGCGGCCACCTGCTTGTGATCGTGCGATGGCTCGGAGTTCCGATTTTCGAAGGGCAGTTTCATCGTTTCGCGCATTTAATGAGGGGCATATTGGACCAAGCATTGTGGGCACTATAAATACTCTAAAGATCAGATTCTAAAAAAAAAAAAAGGTCATAATTCAAGTCACATTAGTTCATAATCATAGTGAGATTCTTAGATTAGAGAGAGAGAGGTAGTTACTTGGTAGTTTCTTAAGATTTCTTCTCACAAATTCTTAGATAACTTTTGATCTACCGTAGTGATCGTTGATCCGTTAATTCCTGCATGCTCGTCTCGTCTAAGGCTACATTCTCACCGATTGAATTTCAGTTTCCATTGTCGGATTTCGAGTTAACATTTTACAGGTTAATTGTATCTTTCCAATTTTCATTGTAATAGGTAATTCTCTTTACATTTCTTGCTTAATGATGATTGTACCTAGTTTAATTGTTCTAATGTTTACTCAATTAGCCATGAGCTAATTCCTTCATGTGTTAGTGTATGATGCCTAGTGATATGTTGATCTTTTGAATGTTTTGAGTTGTTGTATGATCAATTCTCTAAATTGATGGATTGAATGAATGCTTCCATGTGTAGATGATCATTAGGGCCATTAGGGAGTTAGTCTCTTGCGAAAGTAGAGCTTATTTCTTTAATTTTCTTATATTAAGGCCAATGCATATCAAGTGTTTGATAAAATTTCTAAGATAGTGAGAATTATCTTTAGTGAATTAGATGAACAATTAGAGACTTTGATATGTTATTAGGGAAACCTTTCGCATGTTAGAGTGGTTTGTCCATTGATTATGCACAATCTCATTGCATGATAGAGTGATACTTCACTGAATGAAACATAGGATGGTACACTAGCACATACTCCTGACATTTGCTCACTTTGCAAACACAAGATGATAGGTAGTTTACTCTTTTTACGCATTAGTAGACGATATAAACCTTTCTCCTTTATTACTTTGTTAGCTAGTCAATTGAAACAACGAATTTTCCTTACAAGTCCCCATCTCCTTTGGGTTCAATATATTTTAAAACTTGGTCAAGCTTACCACGCTCATAGCGAACACGAACACTTGCGTGAGGACTTATTTACACTGAACAAGTTTTTAGCGCCGTTGCCGGGGAGACGGCTTGATTGTTTGGTTGTTTGTTGTTTCTTTTCTTTTTGATTGGTTCTTATTGGGAGAATTTGATATTCGCTTTCGTGTAGGTATATGCACACGAGAAGTCAAGGGGGAGATTTATTACCCTTTGATTTTGACCTTGAAATGAGCCTACGAAGAAGAAGAAGAGAAGCTAGATTGAATCGAGAGAACATGGATAATCAAATGAATGAAGCTCGAGATGAAATTAGAGAAGAGGAACCATTAAGAGGACAAGTGCATCAAGGTGAGGAGCACTTGGCTCAAAGGGAGGTTCCACAACCACAACATATACCACGTCAATATCAACCTTATCCACCACCAAATCAACCATACTACCCACCTCAATATCTTAACTACCCAAACTATCCACCAATTAACCAACCATACTATCCACCACCACCACATAACTATCCTTACTATCCATATCCACCACAACCTCAACACCAAAGACCACAAATCGTGAACCCGCTGCAAAACAATGAACCATTACTCCGAGACTACTTTGAGCTAAGAGTAAATGAGCATTATGATGGTATTGAGAGACCACCGATAGATGCCGAGAAGTTTGAGCTTAACACCAATCTATTAAAGTTGTTAAAGGAGTCGTCTTTCGAAGGATCAAGTGATCGAGAAGATCCTAATGCTCATCTTAATAACTTCATGGAGTTATGAAACACGATCAAATACAAGGGGATGTCAGATAATGAAAAGAAGCTCCGTTTCTTTAATTTTACCTTGACCGGGAGAGCTAAGACATGGATCCGATCTATGAATCCGAAAGCAGCCACATGGGAGGAGTTAAGTTCATAATTTCTCAAGAAATTTTACCCTCCATCAAAAATGTTGAAGGCAAGGGAAGAGATAAAGACTTTTCGATAAAAGGCAAGAGAAACAATATCTGGTGCTTGGGAGAGGTATCAAACATTGTTGTTGGCTTGTCCTCAACGTGGTTTGAAGGATGAAGACATACTTTTGACATTCACAATCGGATTGCATGAAGGAGACAAGAATTACTTGAATTCTTGTGTTGGGGGGTCAGTTTGGACTAAGACCGTTCATCAAGTGAATGTTGCTTTTCACAGAGATTCCAATAGCTGCGAATGATGCTTTTCACAGAGATTCCAATAGTGGAACGGGTGATCGAGTTGCACTTCTCGAGGAAAGATTGACAAATGTGTGTAATTTGGTCTTTGGAGGCCAAAACCAAAACCAAGCTCCAGCTCCTATGCAAGTGAATGTTGTCGAGAGTATTCCTCCTCCTACTACCGCTACCTAAGAAGAAGTGAGTTACATGGGTCGGCCTCAATACAACAATTCTTTCCAAAATAATCAAAGGTCATATGTTGCTCCACCTTTTCGACAATAAGGAGGTCCATATCCAAATCAAAGTAACCCTTCTTACAACCCGAATAGGAGGCATGAGAATTTTTCATATTCTAATCCTAAGGGGGACAATTCAATTGCCACCCGGGAATTGATCCGGGGTCTAAGCCACCTAATAATGAAGGGAAAGAGAGCATGGAGGATACTTTGACATTGATTTTGAAGAAGTTGGACAATTTTGAAGTGGAGTTTAGAAAGATGAATAGTGAAATAAACAAGAGAGTTGATGACTTGTATACTTCGCAAGGAAGTCAAATCAAGAGCTTGGAATATCAACTCGGGCAAATTGCTTCGTCTTTGAGTCCACAAATCAACAAGGGTAAGTTTCCTTCAACTACTGAAACTAATCCAAGAGAGCATATTAATGTTATTTCTACTTGCAATGAGTTGAAGAGTGAGGTGTTGAAAAGGAATGCTATTGAGAATTTTCATCTTGAATTGGTGGAGGAAGTTAAATGTGTTAAGGGGAAAGAATTTGTTGTGAAGGGTGATGAGAAAGTAATGGGGGTAGTTGAGAGAATGGAGAAAATGGATAGGAAAGTTGAAGGGGTAGAAAAATTAGGGGGTGAGGAAAGAAAGGTGGAAGAAGGGAAAGTGGAAAAAGATGTGAAGGTGGAAATTTCAAAAAGAGTGAAGGATAAACTCGATGAGAGATTTAAGAAGTTCTTTGAGATTTTCACAAAGCTATATTCAAAGATGCCTTTTCTAGAAACTATTGAGGAATTACCAAATTATTCAAGGTTTTTGAAGGATGTTATGGCAAGGAAGATGAAATCCAATGAACCGGAAATGGTCAAGCTTACACATGGGAGTAGTGAGTTGATACGAAAACATCTACCTAAAAAGCTTAGAGATCTGGGGAGTTTCATTTTGAGTTGCCACATCAAAGGAAGTAAGAAGATGAAGACCTTGTGTGATTTAGGTGCAAGTGTGAATATGATGCCACTTTTTATTGCTGAAAAGTTTTGCTTACATGAGTTGAGGCCAACAACAATTAATGTGCAATTGGCCGATGGTTCTATAGTGAAGCCTAGAGGGGTGATAGAAGATGTGGTTGTTCATGTGGGGAAGTTCATTTATCCCGTTGATTTTGTTGTACTTGATATTGAGGAAGACGTGCGAAATCCTATCATTTTTGGGAGACCTTTTCTTGCTACGTCGGATGCCTTGATTAATATCAAGCGAGGAGAGGTTACTCTTGGAATGAATGGTGAAAAAGCTACTTTTTCAATCCATGACAATTCCGAGAGTTCCCCAAAGAAGATTGAAGGAGAAGTGAACAAAGTATTGCTAGATGGGATGGAAAGTGATGAAAAGGTAAAAGATAACATTCTTTATCTTAAGAGTGAACTTTGTGTTGATGATCTTTTCGAAAAGAAAAAAAAGTGAGTGAAGATAAGGGGGTAACGCAAGTGGTTAAGAACGTGGTGAAGAAGGGATGTTTTTGGAGAAGGAAATTGTGTGATGTAAGTCACTCAACCCTTATTGATTTTAATGTCACTTGAGCTTTATAGCGTCTGGCTAGGGGACGTTAAATCCAAGCGCTAGGTGGGAGGCAACCCACCCTTATATCCTTTTTCGTATCCTTTATCGTTTGTGTTGATTGATTTTGCTTTTTGATTTTAGGGGTAGAAGCATGAATGCCATTTGTAGCTCATGATTTTATGCTTTGATTGCTCTTTGTGGATTTTGTACTATTATGTGCAAGAATAGATTTGAGGAGCATATTTTGTTAAGGTTTTGAGATATTCTTGTTTTGGGAGTTGATATGGAGTGTGCATTGTTTATTGAGCTTGAGTTTCTTGATTAATCACTCTTTCCAAACTTTATTAGGATTCTTGATCCGAAAAAGTTTGGGGGGGTGTGATTCGTGATTAATTTTTTAGATTAATTGCTCATTTTCATGATTAATTTGATGATGTTCAATAACCATTTATGTTACATGAGGAGTTTTAAGTTGTGTTGTGTAGGAAAATGGAAGAAAAATGGTTTGAAAAAGGTGTAAAGAGATGAAAATTCGAAGTGGTGCAAAATGGTTTGGATTCGTGCACCCATAGGCCAAGATTCGTGCACCCAGAAGCTGCGGTTCGTGCGATGGCTTGTTGGTTCGGGCGACAGCGGTTCGCATTAACGCTCGCACAAGTCCGGTTCGTGCGATAGCTTGCTGGCTCGAGCGACAATGGTCCACACGAATGCTCGCACGAGTGCGGTTCGTGTGGCCATAGGCATTGGTTCGTGCGGCACCTTGTTGAGTCCGAATTTGACCAAATTTTGGTCCAACTTTGACCACACTTCCCTAGGTTTGTCCACTTACTCTTTGTCCTCATTTTCCACACACTTCTCTCTTCACTCTTGCACTCTATATTCTCTCAAAACCAAGAAGGAGAAAGTTGGAGAAAATTTCTTTATCTCAATCTCTACAATTTTTCTCATCAATTCCTTCCAAAGGTATGTTCTTTTAACTCTCCTCATTCTATTTCTTGTAATTTTATTGTAATTCCATGGTAGCATTGTGTAGAATGAGAAATTCAATTTTTAGTGATTCTTAAGCTTAAATTGGGGATTTTTTATTTTAGCTTAATTTTGGGCAATTGTTGATGAAATAATGCTACATTGTTGATGGGTAATCCATGGGGAACCCAATTGCATGTTAATTTTGTGAATTTTGGACTTAATTGATGATTAAATTTTTTAGTGTAGGCATAGTGACGAATTTTTGGAAATTTTATGCTTAAATTGGTTTGTCAAGATATTGTTGTGCTATTTGTCAATGAGCATGAGTATATTGATGCTAGGTTGAGTTAATGATGTTGATTCACCTATGATTTTTGCTTATTTGAGGTTTCATTGATATATGACATTAGCATGACTATAAGTTGCAAGATTCCTTTGATTCTAGAAATAAACTCATTATGTTCAATCTATTCTACTTAGTGAATGTAGTTGATAATGAATTGAGAGTATTGTTCTTCATTTGATCATGTATTTAATTCTTCTAGAAGTGTGTTGTTGAGCTTATTTTTAATATATCATGCTTTGAGCTTATTTCTTGTAGGATATGTCGAAGAGAGACAAAGGTAAGAGCAAAGCTTCGAGCTCAAGACCTAAGAAAGGATGGAATGATCCAATATGTGAAGAAGAGTGTCTTAAAGAGTGTGGAGAATCACCTACCCACTATGGATTGTTCTTTGAGGAGAAAAGAAGCTATTTTTTGAAATTTGCTCAAGTATGTGGTATTGATTTCCAAGCGGGAAGATATTATGATGGGAGTTCCTTAGAGGAGTGTAACTTTGGGAATGACATTGAAGATTTGTTTGCTAATATCGGATGGAGCGGATTGCTTAATCTTCAACATTTCAACTCATGCAAGGAGTTAATCATTGAATTCTTGAGCACACTTGAAGTGAGAGAAGTGGATGGAGTTCAGATTCGAGTAAGATTTCGGATAAAGATTGAGAGCTATGTCATGACAACAAATCAAATCAATGAAATTTTCGGGTGTGAAGAAAATGTTGAGAAAGGAAATTTCTATGCATGGGAAAAGTTTACTAGAGCTCAAGAAATATGGAGAAGGATTAGTGATGATGAGAACTTCAATCCTCAATTTTCTAAGTCCTCTAGTCTTATTAATCCTATCTTGTATTGTGCTCACTGGATCATAGCAAACACTGTCTTTGCAAGAATCAAGCCGAATAGGGTAAGAAGTGATGACTTGTATATTTTGCATTCGATGCTCACTTCTAAAAAGGCGGACTTCGGGGCTATCTTTTGAAGAATCTTAGTCAACGAAATGTGCGGACTAATTGTGCTTATGGAGGACTAATTGCATTTATTGTTCAAAGGGCTAGTCCTTCACCCGAAAGGGAAGGTGCAATAGGCGCATTGATTGATGTTGCACATTTAATAAGGTCTTAGAAGTTTAAGAGGAAGCTGAAAGTTGTTTGTGTTGTAGGGCGGAATATTCTTGACCTCTTTCCCTTACCTGAGTATGAGCTAATCACCATCAAGAAGAATGAGAATTCGAAGCTCGATACACCCGAACACATTCACTTTAAGGAACAATTTCATCAAAGGATGAACAAAAGAGCAAGGGGTGCTTCAAGTTCTCAAGCACGAGAAGAAGAACAAGTTGGGGAGGAAGAGCATATGCAAGAGGAAAACCCTTTCGAGCAAGAAGGATTTCGTGTGTTTGAAGGGTTGACATTTAATGAATGGGGGCATGAAGTTCAATCTTTGAGGATTGATGTGGGTGACCTTAAGAAAGAGTATTCTTGTCTTCGTTCCGATGTCACGAGGCTCACTAACAATTATCATTCCCTCAACACTACTGTGGACTCCGTAAATAGGACCGTGAACACCATGAGCAATAACATGAACACCATGGGAACAAACATTGAAGAGATTTTGGAGGCACAACGAGCTATGATGCGGTGGCATATTGGTGAAGGGCATTTTATTTATCCACCGATGGACCCCCTTCATGAAGTGACGATTTATATCTAACTTCATAAGGATGGGTAACTCATTTTCTTCTCCTTATCATGCCTTCTATCTCGTTTTTTTTTTTAGAATTTGAATTTTGGTTTGTAATGATTTTACTTGATGATGTTGGTACTTCTTTTTAGGTAGTTTGGTTCTCTTGGTATTTGTTCTTGTGATGAATTATTGATGAATTTGATCTTAGGATTTATGATGCTTTTATTGAGTGTGCTTTATTCTTGTGCATTGCTTGATATTGTCTTCACCTCTTTGCCAAACTTTTTAGACCTATGGTCCAAAAAAGTTTGGGGGGGTGTGATCGTTTTGCCATTCTCTTCGCAATGCTATTCTTATATTGATTTTAGTGCTTCTATGATGTTTTGGACCATATGCTTATCATGTGCCTTGTTTTGCTTGTTGATTGATTGCCATATTGTTGCTAGTTTAGAGTAGTGTTGCATGAGATATGTTTATGGTTGTGTGGATGAGTTGAAAGTTCATGTTTGATGTAGTGGAGTTATGGCTTGATTCTTATCTTGTCTTTTGTGCTATGGATTTGATGATACTTGAGATATTGATGATATGAACATTTTTTATATGAGATGAGTCATGATTACCCTATACCCGTGAGGTTTTGAGCCATCTATGCCCGTTTCAATCTTGAACAGATGATATTCTTTGATGTGAGTTCAACACATGTACATTTTACTCTAGAACTTGGCTTTAGTCTTGTTTAAGGCTACATTAGACATTGAATTCACATGATATGATTAGAGGCCATTTTTTATCTAAATTGAGCTACTTTGCCCTATGAGCCTACCTTGATATTATTATCCATTGCTCACTATTTTGTGCCTTTAGACCTTTCTTTTGGCTAACCACACTTGAAGCCATTTTCCTTCCTTTTTGGAACTCTCTTGTCCCTATCATTAGTAGAGTGAAAAGAAGGAAGGAAGATTGGTGATATGATGAAGAACATGGTGGCCTAAAGTGGAAGATATGAAGAATCTTATGCATGGATTGAAATTTGTGAAAAAAGGCAAGTGCTAGCAAAGCATGATAAAAAGTTGACTTTTGTTGAAAATATGGTCAAATTGACCTTTGTTGTGAGTTTGGCTAAAAGTTGCAAAGAAGGGAAGAATGATCTTGAAAGTGTGATTTTGAAGAGCATGAAGAATGTGCACAATTACATGAAGATGTGAATGACTATTACTTGATTCCTTCTATGCTTTACTAATCATATTTAGTCACTCTAATCCATATCTATCCTTCCCTACCAAAGAGCCAACATTAAAACCTTATGAAAGTCCTCAATGATGTGTGGATGATTTGTCATTTTAAGTGGTGGATAATTTGAGACTAGAGCCAAGCTTATGGTTGTATTTGTATGATTGTGTGAAGATTGAGAGAACCTCAAACACTTGAGAGATGAGCTATACACTTCTATGTGAGGATCATGACTTGTTGATTTGACAATTTGTTCATTGATTTGATTTTGATTGTTGATTTGATGAAATTGCATTTTAGACTTGTTTGATATTGAGCTATGATTCTATGACATTTGATTTTGTACTTGATGCTTCATACATACAATTATTCTCCTACTTATAGCTTCGTTGCTCGAGGTCGAGCAACAATCTAGTTTGGGGGTGTGATTAGGGTCATAATTGCATGTTTTTGCATCCATTTCTACATGGTTTTGATGTCCTTATGTTCATATTTGACCCTAATTTGGTATAAATTGTGCTATTAACTATTTTGTGGCAAGAAAATATGTTTTGTAGT
The DNA here is from genome assembly GCA_026898435.1 of Prunella vulgaris. NCBI lineage: Eukaryota > Viridiplantae > Streptophyta > Magnoliopsida > Lamiales > Lamiaceae > Prunella > Prunella vulgaris. The sequence continues at coordinate 24,026 of JAPKLY010001591.1, forward strand.
GAAAACGAGCAAAAACTGGCATGACACGAGCAAGTTCGTAAAAGTTCAGAAAATGTGAGTTGATCCAATGTAGTTAAAATGATATACCATGTCGAAGAGTTCGAAGAGACGGTCGCAACGGAAAAAGAATCAAGTCAATCGGAGCTCTATAACTCAAGATATGAAGAAAACGAGAAAGTCGAGGATCGATCTGACAAGTTGAGGCCGAGCTCAAGCGCAGCCAAGCCAGACTCGTGCGACCAAGAGCTTGCGTTCGTGCGATGGACTCTGGTTCGGGTGACGACGAGCTGCACGAGTGCTCACACGAGCCAGACTCGTGCAGCCACCTGCTTGTGATCGTGCGATGGCTCGGAGTTCCAATTTTCAAAGGGTAGTTTCGTCGTTTCACGCGTTTAATGAGGGCATATTGGACCAAGCATTGTGGGCACTATAAATACTCTAAAGATCGGATTCTAAAAAAAAAAGGTCATAATTCAAGTCACATTAGTTCATAATCATAGTGAGATTCTTAGATTAGAGAGAGAGAGGTAGTTACTTGGTAGTTTCTTAAGATTTCTTCTCACAAATTCTTAGATAACTTTTGATCTACCGTAGTGATCATTGATCCGTTAATTCCTGCATTCTCGTCTCGTCTAAGGCTACATTCTCACCGATTGAATTTCAGTTTTCAATGTCGGATTTCGAGTTAGCATTTTAGAGGTAAATTGTATCTTTCCAATTTTCATTGTAATAGGTAATTCTCTTTACATTTCTTGCTTAATGATGATTGTACCTAGTTTAATTGTTCTAATGTTTACTCCATTAGCCATGAACTAATTCCTTCATGTGTTAGTGTATGATGCCTATGGAGTAGTGTAGTGATATGTTGATCTTTTGATTGTTTTGAGTTGTTGTATGATCAATTCTCTAAATTGATGGATTGAATGAATGCTTGCATGTGTAGATGATCATTAGGGCCATTAGGGAGTTAGTCTCTTGCGAAAGTAGAGCTTATTTCCTTAATTCTCTTATATTAAGGCCAATGCATATCAAGTGTTTGATAAAATTCCTAAGATAGTGAGAATTATCTTTAGTGATTTAGATGAACAATTAGAGACTTTGATATGTTATTAGGGAAACCTTTCGCATGTTAGAGTGGTTTGTCCATTGATTATGCACAATCTCATTGCATGATAGAGTGATACTTCACTACATGAAACATAGGATGGTACACTAGCACATACTCCTCACATTTGCTCACTTTGCAAACAAAAGGTGATAGGTAGTTTACTCTTTTGACGCATTATTTGACGGTAGAAACCTTTCTCCTTTATTGCTTTGTTAGCTAGCCAATTGAAATAACAAATTTACCTTACAAGTCCCCGTCCCCTTTGGGTTCGATATATTTTAAAACTTGGTCAAGCTTACCACGCTCATAGCGAACACGTACACTTGCGTGAGGACTTATTTACACCGAACACCTTCCAAGACCACCATGTTCCTTGCTAATCAGGAGATTTTGAAAGGCCAAGTAAACTGCGAGCCCATGGCTGACTTCTCTTCCGGGCACCCAGAGATCTTGCCTATTCGTGACTGGGTGACAAGGGCTGGCATCTACGACTGGGTTACCATGATGCCAGAGAAGTTGTGTCCATCACTGGTTGCTGGGTTTCTTATTCGCCTAAGGGAGGATACGGATGGTGAGTTAATTTCATCCATTCCAACTCAACACTCTGCTGAAGTGGATGGGAAGGCAGGGGTGAAGAGATCGTGGATTAGGATCAACGTCAGGAAGCTGGTCAGGGATACCTTCAAGCTGTCGCATTCTGACGAAAAGAAGTTGGATCCTCCTCACACTTTTGGAATGGGAAAAGAGTAAGAGATTCTGGACTCTTTTGCTAATGGAAAACCCACAATCAAGGCCAGGCTCAACAAGTCAGTGCTGAATCCTGTGGCTAGACATTTGCTGGATTTGGTTTGCCAATCTATTATGGCAACTGCTGGAGGGAAAGAGCAGGTGTTGAGACCAAAGCTGTGTCTGATGAAAGCCGTGGTTGAGGACAAGCTGTTTGACTGGGAGGAGTTTTTCATTCAGCAACTGATTGCTGAGAGCAACAACGTAATTGAGAGTGCTGATGGATCTTGTTCGTTTTCGAAGCCAGTTCACTATGGTACTCGTATTTCCGTGATGCTCCAGACTCTTGCTCTTGGAGATATAGACAGGGAAAACTTTACTAACTTAACTGGCAAGCAAACTCCCTTCAAAAGTTTGTCAGTTCGGAAAGGAAAGTTAGTGAAGAAACAGGGTCAGAAAAAGCCTTCGGAGAAGAAGGTCAAAACCATCAAGTCTATAATTGTGAAGTTGAAAAGCTCTTCTAAGGCTAAGTCAGTATCACCGTCTAAGGAGAGACTGACGAGGACGCCTACTGAAGAAGAAGCGATGGAGGATGAGGTTGTGGTGGAGGATCCGAATGAGGTGGAGCACACTAACCTGGGAACCGTTGCAGAAATAGCTCAGGAGATTGAGTAGAAGGTTGCTGGAGAAACCGAGCCTGAGGGTGAGCAGGAGGCAGATCAGGAACCTGCTCAGGAGCAAGAGCCTGCTGAATTGGCTCAAACACCAGTAATTGTTCCACCACCTCAGGAACCAGCCTTTGTTCTAGAGAGTGACAGGGCTGATGAGCAGATTCAATCTGCTTTGGTAGCCGATCCAGAGTTGATAGCCGGATTGGAGATAACTCCGGCAGCTTTTGTGGAAGATGGGAAAGATAAGAAGGACAAGACTGAGGGAGATGGAGAGGTTCAGGGGGAACCCATGGAAAGGGGAGCTGATGTTCAGGGGGAACCCGACAAGGGGAAACCAATGGAGAGTGAGAAGACTCATGAGGAGTCAGAACATCAGCCTGAACCTTCTCCTGCAGAGGAGACACCGATGCTGATAGAAATGCCATGGAGATTCCCAGCTCCAGCTGAAGGCAGCCTGACTCCGTTTGAAGTGCTGACTCAGAATCAGGCCTACAAAATTATCTCCAAGCACCTCTCAGACCTGACTGCAGCTTAGCAAGAGAAGGCTATTCAACTCCGAACTTATACCGTGACACGGAGAGACACTTATCGTGAAATTGCCACCCTGGTACAGAAGAAGGGATGGGTAAAGCTTGCAGATGATGAGGCTGCACTCTTTGTTTCTTTTCAGGTCAGGTCTATTACTCCGCTTCTTATGATAGATGATTTTGTTAAAACTGTCAGAAAAATCTATCCTAAGTCAGGTGATGTTGAGCCGGAGAAGGCTGAAGGTGTTGGGTTGGAACTGAGTTGTTTCACTGACTAAGTCAGTTGATTGTATAGATGGTTAGGAATTTGCTTAAGGGTTTTGGCATCATCAAAAAGGGGGAAATTGTTGGGCCAATCTGAATGTTTTGATTAGATCCCCAAAACCCCTGATGATTTGCCTAAGTACAGTTAGTCAAGATAGTCTAGATCAGGATAGTCAAGTTAGGGATTCAGTTCAGGGGGAAAGTGTTGAAGACTGAAGAATATTGGAGTCGACCCAATTGCCTGAAGTCTGATGTGCAACTCGCCCTGAAGAAGTCAGAGTCAGTCTTGAAGATGATTGCCTGAACTAAAGTGAAGACCAAAGACTTGAAGGTCCATCCTGAAAACTATCCGGACAAGCCACTGACTGATGTTTCTACTGAGTACACTATGCATGCTCAGGACAGAACTTAGTCAGTGAAGGACAAAGTAATGTGACCTATCAGGCTGAGCTGAATGCTCATAAGACCTGACTTAGGCCTTGAGTCAGTTTATCTGACTCATGTAAGTCAAAAGCAAAAAGGTTACAACTTGCCGTGCTGAATAACCTATCAGGCTGAGCTGAATGCTCATAAGACCTGACTTAGGCCTTGAGTCAGTTTATCTGACTCATGTAAGTCCAAAGCGGCAAGGTTACAACTTGCCGGGCTGAATAACCTATCAGGCTGAGCTGAATGCTCATAAGACCTGACTTGGGCATTGTGTCAGTACATCTGACTTATGTAAGTCTAAAGCAAATAGGTTATTTATGCTATGGGACATAGAGATAAAGAGAATGTAAGTAAGACTCCGATAAAGACAAACATTCATGCTGAGTTATTAACAAGAAACTCAGAGTATTGAATGTACGAGGAAAGGACAATTGTCAGACGATCAACTAGCCGTTTGTACCCGAGAGCCAATCATTTCTTGACACACTTGTACGGAGTCTGCGCAGCAATTAATGCGACATTTAATGCATCTCAGAGTTGCAGGCGGCGGGACAGAATTTCCTGATTAAGCATGGGAAAAAGGTCAACAAGTACTTCTAGCCTGCAACCACCCTAAAATAGGAAAGATTTGGGTAGATCTCCTCCAACGGATCTATTTTGAATCTTGCCTATAAATACAGAGAGCCTTGCACCCATTCAAGGCTAACGGGAAATTTGCAAGTGAAAGCTCTCAAGAATCCTAGCACTCAAAGCATACTTTGAACAATACTCTGCAATTAAATTTCCCTAGTGTTGTAGTAGGATTCACTCTGTATTTGCTTAGTTTTGATAGCTCTAATCTTTAGCATCGATTTGTATTGCTAGGGCTATCCTTTGTTGGAACCAAGAATACCAAATCACTCAGGGTGTGAGATTGGTTGGTTAGAAGGACTAGGACTTGTAAAACCACCCAGGGGTCAGTTCCTAAGAGAGGAAGTTGGCTATTCGTGTCCCTTGGCACGTAAAACCCAAGTACCTATCCTCAGGGTTTTAAAGATAGCTTCGTGCTAAATCAGGTCGTGGACGTAGGAGTTGGTTATCTCCGAACCACGTTAAAAAGACCCTTGTGTGCTGATTTACATTCTTGTTCAGGATCATAACTGTCATCATATTAAACTGAACATACTTGCATTGTTTGGAAAATTATCAGGACTGACCTTGTAATCCGGATCAGTAAAACTATGCACCAGCCTTAACCACCAATTTACTAAGCAAGTCAGAGAAAACGTTTTCAGAAACTAAAACGAGTAGAAACTAAGGGCTCACATTCCGCACGTACTCTAGCTTACAGAGATAGTACTCCAACTGACTTGCTTCCGAGCAGTCAGTAGGTTTGTTATCTCTACTGAGCTTCTGAGCACATCACTCACACTCAGCCTATCTGACTCCATTACTGACTTGTCCCTGCGGACTATCAGTTTTGCTGAGTAACATCAAGATCGTCCTGACTGAGCGTGTTTGAACATTTTTCTGAAGTTTCGGAAAAATCTGATATCAGTGTATTCCACCCCGCCATACACTGATTATACTCGTTTCGGGACCAACACACCCTAATCAGGTTAGACCTCAGAAGTGAGAGGGGGGATCCTCCTTTAACCAGATGCCTCTTATTAATAGGCAAAGTCCTCTGCACTCTGGCAGAGGAATGACTCCAAAGGACGGAGCTCATCAGTCTTCCATTCTCTGAGATGAGAATTCTCTTTGGCTAATGCTTTGTTAAACTATTGGAGCCTCAAGATCCGTATTAATTTCTAAGACTTTACCATTCGGATTCTTTCTTCTTCACAAGGATTTCTATCTGGTCGGTGGCCTCTGAGATCATACACATCCACGCCCTATCAACTAGTCCCCCCTATTCCATATAGAAAATGCATGTAGGCAATTTTATTGGAATAAGTAATCTTTGCCTTTTGGGCTCTGATTATTACCGCCTAGTAAATTTTCCAATTGTTTTCTGGATTCCCGCCTTCTTTCTTTAGAACAAATCCCTTCGCATCAAGGCCGCCCAAGGGATGCGACCTTTCGGCTGGGCTATTTTTATCCTTACACGTGTCCTTACGAGAGGGTCGCGATCGTTTCGTACCTTTTCCTTTCATCGATAAAAGGGGTACTGATTTTACCTTTCCCGAAAAAGTACAGTCCTTTCTATTCCTCTTTTTACCTCTTTACTTCTTAATTTCATCCTTCTCTCTCTAGGCTCTTCAGAGATGTTTTTACTCTAATTGGGGATACTCTTCTTCCTTCGCTGTCCTTTCCGACGAGCGCTTTTTCTCACAGGTATTACTTCCTCCTTCTCTTTATTTTTTCTAGATTATGATTTGTTGCATGTCTAGGTTTTGATGTTTTTACTCTTTCCTTCTTCTTTGCTGGGCTTCACTTAGTTGTGTCTATTTTTAAATTATGTCAAGGGCTTCTCTTTTTTCAGGTGACTCCTGATCGGAAAATTCTTCTGGGGACTTGTCGCGTTCGTATTCTTCTCACCATTATTCTTCTACCATGTTAGGACCTTTTGTTCCACCTCCTAATTCCTCCCTTCTTTCTACTCGTCCTACTAAACCTGTTCCGGAGGGACATCAGTTTCGTTGGAATGACATATCATATCAAACCCTCCTGAGCCAGGAAGATCTGAAAGCTAATAGGGCTATTCTAGCACCGCACCCAGATTTCTTGGTGGACTTGCCCACTACGGATGAACGCCTAAATAACCTACCATTCCCTTCTTTAGCTTTCTGGGTGTCTCAATTTGTTGGTCCCGAAACGAGTACAATCAGTGTATGGGGGGGGGAATACACTGATGTAAGATTTTTCTGAAAGACTCAGAAAAATGCTCTAACACTCTCGTTCAGGATTTCCTGAATTGCTCAGTATGCTGAAGGTCCACAGGGGCAGCAGGGACAATTCAGTAACTAGTCAGATAAACTGAGTGTGAGTAAAGTGCTTGGAAGCTCAGTAGAGATAACAAACCTACTGACTGCTAGAAAGCGGGTCAGTTGGACTACTATCTAAGTGAGATAGTGTGCGTGCGGAAAGTGAGCCCTTAGTTTCTACTCGTTTTAGTTTCTTAAAACATTTTCTCTGAACATGCTTAGTAAACTGATGGTTAAGGCTGAGTGCACAGTATTAAGATTCAGGATGATTGATTCAGTCCTGAAGAAAAAAACAATACAAAATGTTCAGTTTATTATGATGACAGTTATGATCCTGAACAGAATAATAAATCAGCACACATGGGACTTTTTAACGTGGTTTGGAGATAACCAACTCCTACGTCCACGACCTGATTTAACAGGAAGCTATCCTCATAACCCTGAGGATAGGTACTTGGTTTTTACGTGCCAAGGGACACGAATAGCCAACTTCCTCTCTTAGGAACTGACCCCTGGGCTTTTTACAAGTCCCAGTCCTTCTAACCAACCAATCTCACACCCTGAGTGGTTTGGTATTCTGGTTTCCAACTAAGATAGCTCTAGCAAAACAAAACAATACTAGATATTAGAGCTATCGATCTAAGCAAAATACAGAGTGAATCCTACTACAACACTAGGAAACTTTAATTGCAGAGTGTTGCTTATAGTATGCTTTGAGAGCTTGGATTCTTGAGAGTTTTCTCTTGGAAATTTCCCGTTAGACTTGAATGGGTGCAAGTCTCTCCATATTTATAGGAAAGATTCAAAATAGATCCGTTGGAGGAGATCAAATCATATTTTTCCTATTTTAGGGTGGTTGTAGGCTAGAAATACTGTTTGACCTAATCACCATGCTTATTCTGGCAAGTTGTCCCATCGCCTGCAACTCTGAGACGCATTAAATGCCGCATTAAATGCTGCGCAGACTCCGTACATACGTGTCGAAAGATCATTGGCTCTCCGTTCTGACGGCTAGTTGAGTTTCAGACATTTGTCCTTCCTCGTACATTCAATACTCTGAGTCTCTTGTTAATAACTCAGTCAGAATGTTTGTCTTCATTGGAGTCTTACTGACATTCTCTTTGTCTCTTGTCCCATAGCATAAATAACCTTTTTTGTTTTGGACTTACATGTTTCAGGTGATCTGAACTAATGCCCGAGTCAGGTCTTATGTGCATTCAGCACAGCCTGATAGATTATTCAGCCCAGTATGTGTAACCTTTTTGCTTTGGACTTACATGGTTCAGATAAAAGGAACTAAGTCCTAAGTCAGGTCTTAAGTGCATTCAGCATAGCCTGATAGATCACACTTACTCTTCACTGACTAAGTTTTGTACTGAGTATGCTTAGTGTACTCAGTAGAAACATCAGCCAATGGTACTTCAGGATTGACTTCTGGACGGATTGACAGACTTCGATCTTCAGCTTCAGACCAGGCAATCTACAGCAAGATTGACTGACTCCCTCAGGATGGATTACTCTTCAGACTTCAGTAAATTAGGTCGACTCCAATATTCTTCAGTCTTCTGCAAGTTCCTCCTGTACTGAATTACTAACCTAACTATCTTGAACTATTTGATCCTGAACAACTATACTTAGGCAGATTCATCAGGGGTTTTGGGATCTAATCAAAATACTCAGATTGTCCCAACAATTTCACCCTTTTGATGATGCCAAAACCCTTAAGCAAATTCCTATTCATCTATACAATCAACTGACTTTGTCAGTGAGAACAACTCAGTACCACTTGACAAACTGGGTACTTAGTCTATAAGATGAAAACAAGGAAAGGGTTAGTACAGTTCTTGATAAGGATTCAGAAAAGTAAATTCAGGAGTCAACAAGAAGTTGTACTCAGGAAAAATAAATAACTTCATTTATTGATATAAGAGTTACAATTATCCTGAAGCTATTACAATTCCTGAACAACTATTTCCTGATCTATTCTTCATCCTTATTCCAAGCAGCTAGAGGAATTTCACACATCTCCAAGACTCGGTTCAGGACCTGCTTCATCCTGTTCCGATCACCAATGGCCCCTGCAGCGCGTCCTACTCTGACGACTTCTTCTGATAATGCTTTCTGGTCCAATTGCTTGGAGTTCCTGAAGAGTGGAGGAGGATATTTAATCAATTCCGGAGGAGCAATCTCTACACCTTCTGTGTCAGCATGTCTGATTATTTCAGCCCATTGATCCGGATGCTCCTGTGTCATCCAGTGATGGAGTATGACGTCTTTTTCTTCAGATTGATCGTCCCATAACCCCACCACATAGAATAGGTAAGCCCACCTATTCCGGATCAGAATCCATACCTCCAACATCTCTATCGGAATGAAATCCTCAACGAACTGAAGATGAGGAGGACCTTGATCTGGAGTGACCACTAACTTCCTCTGAGTCTTTATTCGAGATCCAGAAGGCACAATTTTCTTCTTTTGAACCTGCGAAGTCAGGTACTCATTGGACTCTTTTAGCCGTTGGATCTAACTGAGCAGCGAAATCTCCTTCATCTTCGCTATCTTCTCCGCCTCAGTCATTACCATCTTTTCCTGAGTGGTCAGCCCCGGATTCATCTGTTCCTCCATCTCCTTATACAAAGGTTCCAGTGCGAGATCCTCAGAGGGCCTCAACCTCTTTGGCTCTGAACCTTCAGCACCTTCGATGGCAGTGATGGACCTTGTCCTTTTTCTATCCGCCGCTTTCAGTTCACGGGGGAAGATTTTCTTCTTGGCTTTACCAGTAGTAGCAATTTACTTCTTCCCTTCTTTCCCCTTTTTGGCATCATCGTCATTTATTCGCTTAACAACTTCATTTACTGACTCCTCCAACAACGTGAACTGACTGTCCATCTCAGTCTGCTTGCCCTGCAGCTGCCCAATCTGCCCTGCCATCCCTCTTAGGCCAACACTGAGCTTATCAATGACTGAATTGTGTACAACCTTCAGTCGACCTTCGAAGTTCTCCATTCTGTTGTCCAGGGCAGATGCAATTTCCACCTTCTCCTGTGCAGACATCTCACTCAGCAGCTCATCCTTCAGTTCAGCCTTCAGCTTGGCCAACTTTTCATCAACCAGTTGATCAATTCTTTCAGGCAGTTGTTGATCAAGAAAAGTGGCAAGCTTGTTCTCCTGCTGAGTTTGCGCATCAGAGACCATTTGATTGCAGCTTTGAATGACTCCTTTTGCTTGCTCAGAGATAGCAGTGAGATCTACTGAGTTGGACTCAGTAACTGTGAAGATCAATGGCAGCATTCATGTCAGATCCCATCTCATTCAGGTCACGATCCAGCCTAGATATCTTCTTATTCAGCACTTCAGAATTTAAACCAACCCGGCTAGTTTTTCTCTCGACGAGGATTACCCTTCTGTGAAGATTGGCAAGAGCTCGTGAGGAGTTCTGAACATATAGTGACTTGGGGTGATCCATTTTCCTCTGACTCGGACCAGACCTGATGGACCCTCTCCTGAAGCCTCCGCAATCCTGGGTCCCAGAATTGCTTCAACGGCCAGTGCACTGACCCCTTCAGTGCCACCTTGCTGAGCACCATCAGCAGTCTCAATAATTTCCTTCTCAGCTTCTTCCTCCACTTCTTTCTCCTTTTCAACTCTCTGAGGCTCGGGCTCAGGATAAATGCGTCGGACAGTTCTGGTAAAGTCTACCATCTTGATCAGGTGATGTAGAGAGTTAACATCAAAATGATCAAAGAGGGCAGCCTCTGATTCAGTAATATTGTCCCATTCTCTCGACTCCCCGAGCTGACTGAGTTCAGGCTAGGTGGCATTCTGGATCATAGCAAAGGTGCGAAGCTGCACAACTGCTTCCTTCTGAGCATCTGAGAGGTCAGGAAACCTCCTCTCCACCATTTCAGCAGTCGTTCCCCTTGCCACTGTCTCAAAGTCTGACAATGTGTTCTCGTCAGGCGCAGGGAATGGCCACGGAGCTTCAGCCTCAACCCCTTCAGACACCTCCTTCTGAACTCCTTCCTCCTGAACAGGTTCCCACTCATCCTCACCCGAGGGGGCCTCCATACCCTGATAAGTTGAAGCAATGTCAAGAATCAGTGGGTTAGGATCAGTGGGTGCAACATCCGGAATGGCAGAGATAGGGGCGATTTCAAGTGCAGCCTGAGCTGATTCCCTCTCCGGATGTGCGTGCTGAATCATTTCTTCAGCAGCCTTCTCTTCCATAAGCTTCTTCTCTCGCTCTTCTAACCCCGGATATAAGAATTTTAGTTTCTGTTGCTTGGGTCCTGAGGGCTTGGGTTGGTCCTCCGCTGGCGTCGTAATAAGGATCCCAGAAGATTTACTCGCCTGAGCCTTTACTCTTCCAGTCGTGCTCGCCTGAGCCTTCTTCTTCTGAGTCCTTGGACATTTCTTGGTGCCAGTATCACCGGAATAGGCTCTGAATAGATCAATCTTCGCTGGAATCTCGAGTGATTGGGCCTGATCCACATCACCGAGATCCAGGGTCTCCAAGATCAGAGAAATCTTGGTGCCAAAGTGCATTTTGGTCTCAAATGTCGCCTGACCCTCCGGCGAGTATTTGATATTGTTGGTCTCAGCTACCAGCAATTGGAGGAAGTAATCCTCCCAGTTAAAGTTATGCACTGAGGCGTCAGAGATTGCCATCATCGTATACAGTTTTGGCCGCGAGATCTGTTCTAGTCCTCCAGCAATCCCCATCACTCCCTGACTCATCAGATCGAAGAAGTGACGATTCTCTGTTCTCAGAACTGACTTGTTCAGACCAGACTTCAGGACCACATCTCCACTGCAGAGGGACTGGAGATAATCCTTCTCAGTCCCAAACCCATAATCAACAGGGCTTCATCCAGAATGAGGAAGATTAAGAACCTCTCTACTCTTCTGCCTGATGTTGAGAGTGACCCACCTCCTGGTCATCTCTTCCTCACCATCTTTCCCCTTCACACAAGAAGTTAGGGGAATGCATGTTTCCCACTCCTGGGAGTTCTTGTTCTGCGCCATTTTGATATAGAAAGTAGCAACAAGTCTGGGATGGAGTCTCTAGGGTCTGGAAGTGATAAAACGCAGAAGACCTGCATTTTCAAAAACCTCCTTTACAGGTAATATGTCAGGATGATTGGAGGTAAAATCTCCAAATGGTTCCCAGTGTATTTCATTTATCAGGTGAAATAGGTTCCCGAAAAATGAATCCACCGAAGGAGAATCCATGGAAATAATGAGAAGAATGAAGAAGATCGGTTCATAGAGAGAAATATATCAAGAAAAGATTTAGGTGCATAAAGGTTGCAATAGCACAAACTTCCCTTATTTATACTAAAATTCAGTTTTAATCGGATGGCTCAGAAAATGGTGACTTATGAGATTCAAAGGTTAAGATTAAAGCGCAAGATGCATGGAGACTCTTCGGATTTTCAAAAGTAATGGGTCAAAAATTTATCGAAAACTGTTCCCGCCCACTGTGAATTAAATGCGCGTCAGAGCATGTCCGTATTTAATTCAAATAAATTGTATTAAATAATAACCGAATATTAAATGAATGGCTGGGATCAAAAAACAAATTAATTGATTTGACAATACAGCAAACAGTATCAAGGATGATTCACGCAAGGTCTGATGACTGAAAGAAAATCAGGAAACATACCAGTCAGTCAGATTTGTATTCTGACTGATACCACAAGTGACCTATCAGGGTGACAAGCCCTGAATTCAGTGTCCTAAATCTTAGTCAGTCTATACTGATCATCCTTTTCATACTGAATGTTCCCCTTACAACCATTCATATTCTCTCTGAGATTCCTTCATCCTGAGTCCATATTAGTTATTCCCCCTGACCTTGTGCAATCTGATCAGAGATTCAGATTGAATCTCCTAAGCCTGGGTCAAGGAGTCCTAACTCTACTGATAACTCAACAAACCTGGTTTCTGGCAAAGCCTTAGTCAGGATGTCAGCTCACTGCTTATCAGTAGGGACTCTCTCCATCCTGATGTCCTTCTTCTCAACATGATCTCTGATAAAGTGATGCCTTATGTCTACATGCCTACACCTTGTGTGTAAGATTGGGTTTTGGGATATGGCAATGGCACTATTATTGTCACAATAAATTGGGACTTCAGTGGCCTCAACTTGGTAGTCTCTCAGTTGCTGTTTCAGCCAAAGGATCTGAGAACAACAACTGCCTGCCGCCATATACTCAGCCTCAGTAGTAGACGTTGCAACACTGGTTTGCTTCTTAGAAAATAAGAGATCAGCTTACTCCCTAGAAACTGACATGTGCCTGTAGTTGATTTCCTATCAAGCCTACAGCCTCCATAATCTGTATCTGAATAGCCAGTCAGTTCTAGGTTGTAGTCAGAGGGATACCAAAGTTCTAGATTTACTGTACCTCTCAGGTATTTCGGTATCTTTTTGGCACTCTCTAGATGACTCTTCTTTAGATCAGACTGATACCTTGCACAAACTCCAACTGCATAAATGATGTCAGGACGACTAGCAGTCAGATACAATAAGGATCCTATCAGTGCCCTATATTCAGTCTGATTTACTGAGACTCCTTCTTTGTCAGGGTCCAGCTTCTCATTTGTGTTCATGGGAATACGTGAGACTTAGCTGGACTGAACTCCAAATTTCTGAATCAAATCCCTCGCATATTTAGACTGATTTATGAAAATTCCAGAGTCAGTTTGCCTGACTTGGAGACCCAGAAAGAAATTCATTTCTCCCATCATTGACATCTCAAATTTCCCAGTCATCAGCTTGGAGAATTTCTCACAAAGCTTCAGATTAGGAGATCCAAATATTATGTCATCGACATAAATCCGAATCAAGAGAATGTCCTCCCCTTCGAATATCCGGAAGAGGGTCCTGTCCACTGTTCCTTTCACGAACCCGTGGTCTACAGGAATTGGGATAATGTATCATACCAAGCTCTCGGAGCTTGCTTCAGGCCATAAAGAGCTTTCTTCAGGTGATATACCTTATCTCCAACTTCGAAACCTGGAGGTTGTTCCACATAGACCTCCTCGTTTAGTACACCATTCAGAAAAGCACTCTTTACATCCATCTGATACACTTTGAATTTCTTGAATGTTGCATATGCCAGAAATAACCTGATTGCTTCCAACCTTGCGACTGGAGCGAAGGTCTCATCATAGTCAATTCCTTCGGCCTGAGAGTAACCCTTTGCTACCAATCTGGCCTTATTCCTGACCACAACATTCTTCTCATCCCTCTTGTTCTTAAAGACCCACTTGGTGCCAATAACATGTTGACGCCTAGGCCTCTCAACTAACTCCCAAACCTGATTCCGCTCAAACTGATTGAGCTCATCCTGCATGGCTAGGATCCAGTTGGGATCAGTAAAGGCTTCTTCTATGCTCATAGGTTCCTGATCACTCAGGAAACAACAAAACATAGCGCTCTCACCAAAGGACAACCTAGTCCTGACCCCCTCATTGATATCACCAATGATATCAGCCAATGAGTGATCATCTAGCCACCGCCTCCTACTGACGGGAGCACTGGAAGCTGCTGACGTTCCCTCGCCTGATCCTGAAACGTTAGTCTCGACAATAATAGGTAAGGAATAGGAACGAGCAAGAACAGGGGATACTGAGTCATTTCCTGAGGGTTGGCCAATATCAGGGACATTGTTTCCCCCTAGAGTGTTGGACTCAGTAACTGTCTCAGGTGCAGAAGCATCATCACCGACAGTACGTACCTCTGGTTGAGTCTGAGACTCAACATTCTCCGAGGCTGGAGCTTGCTGAGGGTTGGCCTGAGGTCCATCCTGATCATCATCATCCCATCCCTTGGGAGCACTGACAAGCTTGATCTTGAATTTAGGATTCTTCAGGCTCAGTCTCATTATCCTCTTGGGAACCCCCTCAGTGTCAAGACACGGAACCTGTTTCCTATGCACTGATGTAATCTCATCAAACATAATCTGAGGTGTTTCTTCCACACAAAGGGTCCGACAGTTATATACCCTGAAAGCTTTACTGACTGAGGTGTATCCTAAGAAAATTCCCTCATCAGATTTGCTATCAAAGGCTTTCAGCTGGTCTTTCCCATTGTTCAGGATGAAACACTTACACCAAAAAATATGGAAATAAGAGATGTGAGGCTTCCTCTTGTTCCAAGTTTCATAAGGTGTATGAGCATGTTGTTTGTTCAGCATATATCGGTTCTGAGTGTAGCAAGCAGTGTTGATTGCTTCAGCCCAGTACTTCTTGGGCAATCCTGACTCAGCCAACATAGTCCTGGCAGCTTCCTTCAGGGTCTTATTTCTTCTCTCAGCTACCCGATTCTGCTGAGGGGTCCTGGCTGCAGAAGTCTCATGAGCTATACCATGTTTAGTACAAAAGTCAGTTATAATAGAGTTTATAAACTCAGTTCCTCGATCTGATCGGATCCTGACTATGCTCTGACCCTGTTCAGTACTCAATTGCTTGAGTAACTCTGGAAGATTGACCTGAGACTCCTTCTTTTTCAGCAAGAAAATAACACATGTGTACCTGGAATAATCATCAACAACAACAAGGGTATATTTCCTACCATTTATGCTCACAGGAGTAACTGGACCAAAGAGATCCATGTGCAGAAGCTGAAGCACTCTGTCAGTTGAGAAGGCTTCTTTCTCTTTGAATGAGGCTTTGGTTTGCTTGCCTTCCTGACATGCTCCGCACACTTGGTCTTTGCTAAAAACTTCATTAGGTAGACCATCTACAAGAGAGACTCTAGAGATTTTTTTAATAATCTTGAAGTTTAAGTGACTCAGGCGTTTATGCCAAAGCTAACTGAGCTCAGAGGAGCTCTTAGCGACCAAACAAGTTTCAGGAGAGCTGCTCTTGAAGTCAGCAAAATATACATTGCCCCTCCTGACACCTGTAATTAGAACATGTAGTGTAGATTTGTCCTTCACAAGACACATGTTATATGTAAATTCTACACTATATCCTCGGTCACAAAACTGACTGACCGAGAGTAAGTTATGTCCTAGTCCCACAACATATGATACATTCAGTACAGGGACAGAGCCAATAACAAGGGTTCCGAATCCTCTGGTGAAACCCTTAGAGTTATCACCAAAGGTTACCT
>JAPKLY010001592.1:0-39736 GCA_026898435.1 Prunella vulgaris
CCACCCTTACCAAAGAGCCAACACTAAAACCAAATAAAAGTCCTCTTTGATTTTATAATGAGTTACTTGTCAAGTGGTGGAGAATTTGAGACTCTTATCAAGCCTATGGTAGTGGATGTACTATGTGTGATGTTGAGTGAACCTCATACACTTGAGAGCTTGAGTGATACACTATCTAGTGAGGATATTGACTCATTGATTTGATTTTGTGTGCATTGATGTTTATGTAGATGGTTGATGAGATGACATTACATTATTAGATTGCATGAATTAGGTGATGTATATATGGAATTTGATCTTGTGCTTGATGCTTCATTGATACAATTATTCCCCTATCTTATCGCTTCGTTGCTCGAGGACGAGCAACAATCTAGTTTGGGGGAGTGTTTAGGGTCATAATTGCATCTTTTTGCATCTATTTTTCTGTTGTTTTGATGTTCTTATGTTCATATTTGACCCTAAAATGCTATACTTTGTGCATTTAACCCGTTTTGGCTAGAAAGTTATGTTTTGTAGTGAAAACGAACAAAACCGGCAAAAGACGAGCAAGTTCGTAAAAATTCAAAAATTGTGAGTTGATCCAATTGAGGCAAATTATATACCATGTTAAAGAGCTCGAAGAGAGGGTCGCAACGGAAAAAGAATCGAGTCAATCGGAGCTCTAGAACTCAAGATATGAAGAAAATAAGAAGTCAATGGTAGGACCGTGCGGCTTTGCGCCATCAAGCCGGGTTCGTGCTACCACAAGAAGCAGTTCGTGCGAAGGGCTCTGGTTCGTTCGAGGCGGAGCAGCACGAATGCACGCACAAATCGGTTCGTTCGGCCACAAGAGTAGGCATTTTGGACTAAGCATTGTGGGCACTATAAATACTCAATGATCAGATTCTCAAAAGGGGAATTATTCATTAGTTAGATCATTAGGTAGTTTTAGAGAGAGAGATTAGAGGTTACTTAGTGGGTTCTTAGGTAGATTACATACTTCTTTCTACAATATCTTTTGATCCAACCATTGGATTGTTAATCTGTTTGTTCCATTAGCTTAGTCTAGTTATTAGCTACGATTGTACGGTTCAATTTCTCGTTTTGCATTCCGGATTAGAAGATAGCTTTTCAAGGTTTGATGCTTGTATTTCAGTTCTCCAACAATTGGTAATATTTCTTGTATTTCATTTCATATTAGTGTTAATCATGTTTGTCTATTGCTTAATTGTTGAATTTCAATTCCTATTAGCCATGGGCTAATATCCTTGTTGCATGGTTGTATGATTACTATGGTGAATTTAGTCTCTTGTTAATTATATGCATGAATTAGTGATCTTGATGGATTAGTTCTCTTATTAATGATTTGTATGAATGCTTGGGATGTTTAATTGGATTGTATGGCTTATATGTTTTAGCAATGAAGTGAGAATTGAGCTATAAGAACTTTATGCATACCAAGTGTTTGATGTTTGGCTTGTATGACCAATGAGAATTGCATATTAGTCTAGACCTCTTAATTGGAGTGTTGGAAGTTGTAGAGAGATCTAGACATCCAATAGAGCCCTACCTTGTGTTGTAGAGAGATCTAGACACTAGTTGGCTTGACTAAGACACCAAGAGAACTTTTGCATGCTAGGATGGATAGGACACTAGAGGAACCATAGTAGGATTACTTCCATGCACACACACCATTTTTGCTCACTTCCTTGAGGTGATAGCTAGATTTACTTTACTTTGTTAAAGTAGATAGAAATCATGATCCTTTCTGGTTTTCCTAGCTATTAGTCTTTTGTGAACATTCAATACTTGCTTGATACCACATTGTTTCCCTGTGTTCGATATTTAACTTGGTTAACTTGCCAAGACAACAACGATCACGTATACTTGCGTGTGACACAATTTTGGCAAACATCTGGTTCTCGAGTAGCCTCAGGACTACCAACTGAATCTAAGATTCCAAACCTAACTCCACTGTGTTGCTCTCGAGTCGCCCTGTTCACATTGTATCCATGAAGAAGAGGGACAACTGGAATCTTATTTCAAAAGAGACTAATTTGAACAAAGATGATCTTCCTAGTCTTAGGGGCTTATTAGCGCCTTGTTCTGACTTTTTAATAGACCTACTGTAATACCCGAAAGTATTAATTCCATAGGATATAAAAAAGTGTCTAAGATATTATTATTATTATTATTATTATTATTATTATTATGTGTAGTATTAATTGTTAGTTATAAGTATGTAATATTTTTTTAAAAGGTCCTAGGTTCTTTTTTTTTTAATTGGATATGTACGACACATATACATGTTACTTATAGTCTTGAAGCATGCCTATTTTCAATTTGTTTTTTAAATTATTGCAATTATTTATTTAATTAGTAAAACACTTTATTTTTTTAATTGATCCTTAAGTTTCTCCTTTTCGTTATAGATTCATGTATCTGCTTCCAATTCTTTCTCAAATCAATTTATTTGTTGAAAGAATATTTATAAAATACATTATATTTGTGTAAACTAGATTTGGATATATTATTAATATTATTATTTTTATTTTAGAGGAATTTCTAGATAATTAAGATTAAGATTTGAATGAGCAGTAGAACACGTCCACCTATATTCAAAATCCGATTCAATAATTCTCTCAACTGATAAAACCTTCTCCATATCTATTTATTTTTGTTATAATCGAGAGAAAAGCGCAAGCATAAAGTAAATGACACGGAGTTTGGTAACTCAATTTGCCACAGAGTGACTACGTCTGGGGGCGCCCAAGCCAGGAGAGTATAAACTATATCTCCCGTAAAGTGTTTACAATATTGAGTATATAGAATACAAGGGAACGATACAATATAAATAAGAGTATCTAACCCTAAGTCTTGTGGGCCTAAAGCCCACTGGACTATAACCCTAATATTATGTCCATATAATATAATATATTATTTCAATATATTATAACACTCCCCCTTGGACATAATAATGACAAGGAAGAATGCAAGAGTTACCCAGTGGAGTATTATAAATGACCTCGAGGATTCAATCATCATGATTGTTTAGCATTTGATACTCCCCCTGAAGATAACAACCTTCCAAGTCGATGCATCCCGATTCCATGTACGTACTTTTCAAAAGTCGAAGTGGGAAGGGATTTAGTGAACAAATCAGCTAGATTGTCACTTGAGCGTACTTATTTTATCGTGATCTCACCACTCTTTTGGAGTTCTTGAGGATAAAGAATTTTGGGGATATATGTTTCGTCAAGTTCCCTTTGACATAGTCATTGCTCATTTGTGCAATACATGCAGCATTATCTTCGTAGATAATTGATGGCCTTAAGTCAACGGAAGGGATACCACACGAATCGTGAATGTGTTTTACAATGGACTTTAACCACACACATTCTCGTTCAGTTTCATATAGAGCTATGATCTCTGAGTGATTTGACGATGTGGTCATCAAAGTTTGTTTGACAGATCTCCATGAAATGGCTGTACCACCATAGAGGAAAACATAACCCGTTTGCGATTTCGCATTATGGGGATCAGATAGATAACCAGCATCAGCATAACCTATAAGTGTGTTGTCTTGGTTTCTCTGATAGAAAAGACCAAGATCTTGTGAACCTTGAAGATATCGTAAAATATATTTCACACCCTTCCAATGTCTCCTTGTAGGGGAGGCACTGAACCTTGCAAGTAGATTGACTGCAAAGACAATATCGGGCCTAGTGCAGTTTGCAAGATAGAGCAGTGCACCAATTGCACTTAGATATGGAACTTCAGGTCCCAATAGCTCTTCGGTATCTTCTTTTGGTCTAAATGGGTCCTTTTCCAAATCAAGGGAACGGACAACCATTGGAGTGCTTAAAGGATGAGATTTATCCATATGGAATCTCTCCAACACTTTCTTTAGGTAAGCTGATTGGTGTATCAGTATTCCTTCAGGGAAATGCTCGATCTGCAGGTCGAGACAGAACTTGGTTTTACCCAAAGTTTTCATTTCAAATTCAGTTTTTTAAGATTGAAATAGTTTCTTCAATCTCTGTCCTTGTTCCGATAATGTTTAGATCATCCACATACACCAAGATGATGCAATAACCATTAAGGGATTTCTTAGTAAAGACACAAGGAAAAACCTCGTTATTTACGTATTCCTTCTTCAGGAGGAATTCGCTTAGTCGATTATACCACATACGACCTGACTGTTTTAAGCCATATAACGAGCTTTGCAACTTAATGCTGAACATACTACGATGTTCGTTATTCCTCATTTGAGGAATAGTTAATCCATCAGGGATTTTCATATAGATATCAGAATCTAATGATCCGTATAAGTATGCGGTAACTATGTCCATTAACTACATTTAACTGCCAGGGATATATGGCGGAACTTAACAACAAGAGAATTTATTTGATCACATCAAACTCAATAATGGGTCACTGCGAAAAACCCTAAAGCTGTTAATCTCGCTTTGTATCTCTCAACTTCAATTTGTTTCGTATTAATACCCATTTATATCCTTCAGGGATAAAATATTTAGGGGGTATGAACGATAGAACAAAATAGTTTATTTATTTTGCGAGTCTAGCTCTTCCATATTTGCTTCTTTCTATTGCATCTAATCAAAGTGCTTCGGGCACCGAATTTAGATACTGGCCAGATTATAGAAAGAGCAACTATGGGTACGAATATGTTGTCGACAACAGTGATATGTTTGTCTCTTGTATTTATTTAAGATTCATGTAAACCAGATCTTGATCATTTCCCATTGATCTGGGTGTTCCGCAATCCTAGTATTTTGATTGCTATGTGCACGTGCTTTTTACTAGGATTTCTCGTCTTCAGGATGAATCTCTTCAGGAGATTTCATGAGTGACTGAATATATTATTAGCATTAATATACCATGGTTTTGTGTGAGGTTCATTACGCTTCTGGCATATAGGGGCATCAATATTATATGATTTCATTGGAACCTCAACTATTCATAGTCACTTCATTTATAATCAGTAATGCATTTGATAATGCATCTGGCAGATTACTTGCTGATTATTGGAAGTTTATTTTCTTTTGAACTTCTGGTTCAAGTTTGACTAGTGCGTGGGCCTATGTATTGAAGATCTTTTACGTTCCAAGTAATTTCACGGCATTTATTTAGTGTGGTATTTTACTCTCCCCCTAAGGCCGGAAATAGATCTTCATCGAATATGCAGTCAGCGAAACAGGCTATAAACTGATCCCCAGTTAAAGGCTCGAGGTATTTAAGTATGGTGGGAGATACACAACTGATGTAAATACTGAGTTTCCTTTGTGGGCCCATAGAGTTTCGCTTAGAAGATGGTATTGGAACATACACTGCACAATCGAATGTACGCAGATGGGAAATGTTAGATTCATTTCCACGCACGAGTTAAATAGGGGAATATTCATTGTATACAGTTGGTCGGATTTGGATTAGTGATGATGCATGTAGAATAGCATGCCCCCAACATAAAACAGGTAAGTTCGTTTTTTGTAGTAGCGGTCTAGCAATTAATTTAAGACGTTTAATTAATGATTCGGCTAGACCATTTTGAGTATGAACATGAGGGACCGAATGCTCCACTTTAATTCTCAATGCGAAGCAATAATCATCAAATGCCTTAGAGGTGAATTCACCGGCATTGTCCATGCGCATGGATTTGATTGGATGATTTGGGAATTGTGATATCAACAGGATAATCTGGGCAATAAGCTTTGTAAAAGCAGTATTGCTGGTGGATAGCATGGTA
This sequence comes from Prunella vulgaris, assembly GCA_026898435.1. Classification (NCBI taxonomy): domain Eukaryota; kingdom Viridiplantae; phylum Streptophyta; class Magnoliopsida; order Lamiales; family Lamiaceae; genus Prunella; species Prunella vulgaris. The sequence continues at coordinate 5,747 of JAPKLY010001592.1, forward strand.
ACATCAGTCCACCGAGTGGAGGCATCTATTAGGACCATAAAGTACTGAAATGGTCCGGATGCAAGATGTATCGGTCCACAAATATCTCCTTGAATTCGTTCAAGAAATTTAGGAGATTCCGTTCTTACTGTACTACTAGAATACCGAATTATTAGCTTACCCTTTGTGCAAGCATCACATATGTATTCATTAACAGAAGGGATTCTGTTGTGTGTTATGTTATGGCCAGATGAATTACATAGAATCCGACGCATCATAGTTTGTCCTGGATGTCCTAACCGCTCATGCCATAGTTTGAAAGAATTTGGATCATTAAATTTTAGATTGAGTGCTATATGGAGATTTGAGGGTCTGATGTATGTGTAATACATGCCAGACGAGAAAGATGGAAGTTTTTCGACGATGTGTTTATGACAATTTAAATAGTGAGTCATCAATAGATATTCACTATTGTCCTCAGTATTTGTTTCAATGTGATAGCCATTCTGTCGAATGTCTTTGAAACTGAGGAGGGTACGCTTTGATTGGGGAAACAATAAAGCATTTTCGATTATTAATTCGGTACCCATAGGTAGAATGATCGAGGCTCTTCCGGAGCCAACGATTTGTATGTCGTCATCGAAAATAGTAGTGACACTTCCTTTCTTTTCAGTTAATGTTTGGAAAAAATTGTCTATCTCTTAATATAGTATGTGTAGTAGCACTATCTACTAAGCACAAAACATTAATCTCCATAAGCACACAAGTGTATGTTTAGATATGTTTAGATATGAGGAATGTTAAGGAGAGCCAAGATTACAACCGCTGATTGATCAGCCGCACAAGGGATCACTTAGGTCCTACTTTATCAAAAACATATTAAATTATTTTTGTAGACAATAATCATATGTTCACCCAAGAGGTCATCCTTGTCTATGACAAAGCCTGCTTTGGGCAGGTCGGTGTGGTGTGTTTCACCGTGATGAGTCTTCCCATTTTTGATCTTTTAGCATACGTTGATACCCCTCCACCAAATGTTTTGGTGTACGATATGAGCGAGACCAATGGTCGTTGCATCCACACTTGTGACAGACTTGTTTGTTCTGTGCACGTGAGCTCGATGATTGATCATGAGGTGCATTCTTTTCAGTTACACTATGTTGTGCATTGTTGCGACCTCGACCTCGTCCCTTACCACGGCCTCGACCTCGGGTCGATCCGCGTTCCCCACTCTCCTCATTTCCTTTTCCACGTTTACGCCCTCTAGATTTCCTCTGAGTAGCATGTGCTTCAGGCATAGCTTGTGAGCCAACCGGTCTAGTATTGTGATTTTATTATCAACAATTGGTTGTGCTTTTCTACAACTAGAAGTGCAAAAATGAGGTCGGAGTGTGATTGATACTCTTTGGCCCTGTACTGCTGCTGGAGTACAAGATTACTAGCGTGGAAAGCGGAAAGAGTTTTTTCGATTAACTGATCATCGGTTATCGGTTCATTACACAGCTTGAGCTGCGAAACTATGTGATGTAGGGCGGAGTTGTACTCCGTTACAGACTTGAAGTCTTGGAAACGAAGTGTTATCTATTCATGTCTGGCTTCGGGGAGGATCACATCGTGTTGTTGTTGGAATCGATCCTGGAGGGATTTCCACAACGTCAATGGATCATTTTTAGTGAGGTATTCGTTCTTAAGATTTTTGTGAAGATGATGTCTTAAGAAGATTAGAGTTTGTGCCTTTTGGGCAGGAGTGAATTTCAACGTTGAGAGCCCATGTCAAGAAGTTTTGGCAATCAAGTGCCAATTTATCGAATTCACGTTTAGTGATGTTTGACATATTTTTGCTACAAAAATTAATAAATGGGAATTTATTAAAATTATTTGTTTGTAGCATTTAATAATTAAGGCTCAATCATAAAAATATTGCTAAGACAAAAATTAATTAATTATAGGGGGTATTGATATTTTTGGGTTTATGACTTTTATGAGACATTTATTAATGAGACTTGAACCCAAAAATAATTATTGGATAAGGCCTTTTTAAAAAAAAATTGATGATTTGGGCTTTCATAATTCCATTATGAATTTGATAATTATTAATGAGACTTTAACCCAAAAATAAAATAATTGTTAGGATCCAAATAATTAGGATCAACTAAATAAAATGCCCAATCATGTAATTAAAAAAAAATTGGCCTAAGTAATTAATTAATATTATTATTAATAAATAATAATTTTTTTTATTATTATTATTAAAGGGCTTCGGCCCAATTTCGGATTAATAAGGCAGAGGCCCAATTAGAAGGAAAAAAAACCCAACACAATATTTAAAACAGGCCCAATTAGTGAAGGCCCAAATAATAGAGGAGGGCCCATCTGTTATTAGGGTTTACGGAAATGAATTAGCCCAAGGTTTCAGTATGTGGCATACGATTTGGCCGAGTCAAGTGCTGATTTTTTCGGCGTTGGGGCGAGAAAGACGCAACCATGGAGGTGGAGTCCTCCACGTCGTTGCTGGCGTCCAACAACCGACGCTCGTTTGGCGTGGCCGTTGACGGCGTTACCGGTACCGTCGCGTCTCCGGCGCCGTCGCGATTTGAGCGCCAGAGACTCAGCCGTCGTCGTGTCCGTTGACACACAGCCGCCGGCGACTCAGACGCAGCGCCGTCGTTCGGCGCCGTCAGGCAGGGGCCGTCGTGTCGCGCACAGGGGGCCGCCGGTGCAGGCGTATCGTCGCCATTGCCGGAGCAGATTCGTCGCGGCCGACGCGCCTGAGGCGCCGTCGCCGATGTGCCGCCCGCGCTTGGCCGACGCTGTTTCGCGTTGCCATCGGTCATCGACGCAGGTCGTCGCGGCACGCCGTCGTATAAGGCTGGGCCGCGTATCGCCTTCCGTCAAGACCGTCCGTCAAGGCCGCTTCAGGGGCCGACGGTGGGCTCGTCGAAGATAGGGCTTCAATTTCTGAATATTAATCTTGGTATTCAATCGATTTTTGTCGATTTGATTTTGGGTTTCTGATTAGGAACAGAGAATTTAAAACGTTTGTACCAGAAGTTTTGTTTTGTAAATCAGCTAAAGTAAACGTTTGTTCCAGAGTATTGAAAAAAAATTGATTCCTGTTTCAGAAGAAAAAGGATCTTCGGGTTTTGAAAAACCGATTGGTTATCGAAAAGAATTTCTGGTTTCTCGAAAAAGCGTTTTGCAGAATTTTTTTTTCAATTTTCTGGGTTTTGATTTCTGAAAAGGTTTTCTGAAACGATTGAAAAATTTCGAAAAAGAGGGTTTCAATTCAGAAATCGATATTTCGAAACGAATTTGATTTCTGCGAAATGTTTGGTTTCGAAAAACTCATTTGATCGATTTCGTTTTCGATTGAAAAATGCTGGGTATTCCATCGTAAAGACAGGTTTTGTAATCGAAATCGATTTTGGATTTCTGAATATTGGGTTTGCTGTCAATGATCTCGATCGGAGACGATCGAGTTTTTGGATCCATGTTTTGTTATACAGGTCATGTATAAAGCAGAATCACAATCTAATACATATAAGCATGTGGGTTGACAGTATGTAAAAACAATCTGGGTTTTGGGTTTTGATTTGCAGAAATTTGGAATTTCTTGTTGAGGAATTTGGAGATTAGGGCCAATGGAGTTCGATGAACAGTACGCACATGAACAGTACATTGCAAATGAATCATATGAAAATTAATCACATCAGGCTGATTTCACAATATTAACATAAATATAGTGCGTATAAAATTCATACTCCATAATCATAAACATGGAAATTCAGAATATGCAGAAACAACATATATTGATGAACATGTATAAACAAACAGCATATTCCAAATAATTTGCAGTATACACGTATTCATATAATCAAATAAGGATCATGGCAGCAATTCTTAAACATGATTCACATATTCTGCCGGATACACATGCTTTTTAATTTTCAGATTAAAATTAAAAAGGAAACTCACGGTTTCAGCAAATAATTAAAATTGATCCCGATTGATTTGATCCCGAGAATAGCTGGAGCAATCCTCTCGCAAATCCTTAATGCTCGTAGAGACTCGTGCTGATAACGTGTTGTAATCGAGAGAAAAGCGCAAGCATAAAGTAAATGACACGGAATTTGGTAATCCAGTTCGCCACAGAGTGACTACGTCTGAGGGCGCCCAAGCCAGGAGAGTATAAACTATATCTGCCGTAAAGTGTTTACAATATTGAGTATATAGAATACAAGTGAACATACAATATAAATAAGAGTACCTAACCCTAAGTCTTGTGGGCCTAAAGCCCATTGGACTATAATCCTAATATTATGTCCATATAATATAATATATTATTTCAATATATTATAACAATTTTTACGGTAGTTTTCAGATTCCTCTCTACATAAAAATGATATCCTCACTCCTCTAATAGCCGAACATCTTTCTTAGGAAAGCACAAAATACATATTTCTTTTCTCAGGAAAAATCTCAGATCAGTATAGACGTTTTCTTTCTTTCTTTAAGCCAGATCGATAAAATACAACTATTTCTTCCACCGAATTTCGTTTCGTTGAGAACCAGAGTCAGTACTCGATATCTAAAGCAGTAACGGTTTCTTCCTTGTTTTATATATACATATATATATTTACATATGTTTATATATATATATATATATATATATCCCCTATCATCTATTTCTGAATCACGCGTATCCTACGTGGCTTCATACAATACTTTCTACTCATCTTTTTAATTTTCTCATAAAATTATATTTTTTAAAATAAAATATAAATAACTGTCGTTAAGTTCTCCATCTATTTTATCCCTCTATATTTTTTAAAATACTAACCACCATCCATAGATCTCGGTAAATTTCACTCATTACACATTTAAATTAAAAAAATTAAATTTCAAATTAATGTTAAATTAACATATCCCCTATCCCCTATCATCTATTTCTGAATCCCGCGTATCCTACGTGGCTTCATACAATACTTTCTACGCATCTTTCTAATTTTCTCAAAAAATTATATTTTTTAAAATAAAATATAAATAACTGTTGTCGGTTATTCATTCTTTTTTTTAATTCACTAACTTATCCCTCTATTTTTTAATTTAACATATAATTTTTCATTTAACATATAGTTTTTTCTAATCCCGCATATGTGCGGGGTTATGTACTAGTATATCTATATTTATATTCAATTGCGTGTGCGTATGAATTGACTGTTCTTTTTCTTCTGTTTCATGCATGGTGGCCTGTGATTTAAATTTCGTATCATGAATTCTTTTTCCATCTTTATAAATGTATTTTATCAATCATGGCTATTGGGTTTATTTATCGATTAATTTTTTTTCATATAATTTATGCCAATTTAGTATTGAAATTTCTTTTCTTCGAAGATATGTACTGGTCAAACTATGGTTGAGGGTAGATTCTAGTTTTCTTTCTGAAACACAATATTCATGTTTTTCGTTGCTAAATCTGTAATGGTCTTTAATACGTTATTTTTGGAAAACTTATGTGTATGTATATATTTGTATACGTGCCCTGTAGACTCTCAGTTGCCGAGTTTTTCTTAATTAGTAATTAAGCCTATGGCCTAAGATGATAAATTTATTCCTTGAGTTAGGGTGTAGAGGCAATAGAATCTGTACTTATTAATTAGGTTCTTAACATTAAATAGGATTTTATATCATACCTTTTTATTTATTTACCTTGTTTTATTTCAATATTATTTTAGTGGGATGTTCTGATATTATTAAATTAGTTGCTAAAGTGAATACTAATTTGATTATGAATGTTACGTTAATATTACTAAGACATGCTATTTTATTATATTAGGCGATATCAATTGCGAGGACTAGTTCATCGAGGTTTCTAGTTTATCACTCCTGCATACATTTCTTGAGGTGTGGTTTTGTTGCTTTAACTCTACAGAGGTTAGTAGAGCACTATGACATGTTTATTCAATTTTAAATGTTTATGTGAATTGTTGGGTTGTCTGCTATGTGATTTCTATTCATGTTATTATTATAGCCAGAGACCCTTATGAGGTTCGGGACTGACGAGTCTTTGGGTTCAACCCGCCGTGCTTAATGGCAAAGTGGCAAAGTATCTATTGCAATGTGGCAAAGTATCAATGACAAAGTGGCAAAGTTATAAGTGAATATTTTATGTTGCATTGATGACTTGCATGTTTACATTTATATTTAATTTTGAATAACTTAATTCCACTAAGTGTGCTTGCATACTCACCCAATTATTTAACATTTTTAGGTTAAGGAGTTGGACGGCGAGGGGTGATGATGATGAATGTTTCCATTTTAGTTGCTACCATTACTATTATTTTTATAAAACTTCTAGGACTTAGTTTACCCTTCTTTAAGTTAGTTTCATTTGAAACTCTTTTAAGAGATGATTATTTCTTATGTTAGGATCATTGCTTAGTTGAGACATTAAATTTTTACTTCATTCTAATATTTCTCATTTAAATTAGTCCACGTCCTTTAGTTATTATTTTAAAAAAAAAATTATTCAACTATTTATTCACTTAAAAAAGGGGGTAAAATTTTGGGACGTGACACCTACCAGGTCCTGATGAATGCCCTAACCATTTATGGTTTCCCTCTTTAGCTTTCTAGGCAGCCCAAATAACCGCTGGGCTTCGCTTTCAGATTGCACTTTTCTTTGTGTCCGTTTGCAATCTTTTCAATATTCCAGTGAACCAAGTTAATCCCTCGTCGATTAGGCTCATGCTTGCTTACTTCTTTATTCCCAAAGCTAATGGTGGTGATCCAACACCGGAAAGTTTTTACTTCTGTCACGACTTGAGGAGACGTGATAAATTTTACTATTTCAGTTCTCGCACTCAGGGTCTTGCTCATTTTGTGGGTAAACCCCCTAGTATAGATGGTATCTGGAAAGACAGTTACTTTGTTGTAACTCCGTGTTCTGGGATATGGCCTTTTTCAACCAATGACTGGCAATATAAATCCCCCAAAATTTCCTAGTCCTCACTTTCCTTTGAGGAAGCTGTTTCTTCGTTTAATAGAGAAATTATGCCTCGCCTGAATGAGCTTGTTTAAAAAAAGGGGCAACTCATAATGTTTCATCTTCTAAAAGTGTCTCATGTTCTTTCTCATTTCGGATTTCTTGACCCAGCTGTTTCCTCTTCTTCTGATCTTGGTATATTTCTTTCTTGCCTATATTGTGCTTTGTTGCTCACCTATGAACAGGTTTTAGCTCCAGCTAATTGCATTTGCTTATTTGTTTTCTAGGCATGTCTTGGGCAAATGCCCTAGTGTTATCTGATGATGAAGGTCATGAATCCAAGACCCATGTTTCTGATCCTGAAGCTGAGGGTACTAAAGGTGTTATCCCGGTTTCCCCTTCTAAAGCTCCCGAAGCCTCATCTGCAGGTCCTCAAGATAATCCTGCTCCAGTTTCTCCTGATCCTACAGTTGCAGCTAATGATCCTTCCACAAAGAAGAGTAAGAGGGCTGCTACTTCCTAGTCACAGCCTAAGCCCGCCCTAAAGAAGACTCGCTTCTCTAAGCGCACTGGTTCTAATTCCGCTATGTCTGTGGAAAACCCTGATCCTATCACCACTGTTCCTTTGATAGAAAACACTCAATTTATGGAGACTCTTAAAGGTCCCAAACTTGAGTCTTCTGATTCTAAGCTCTCTATTCCCGCGTTGAAGAACATTATATATGAACGTCTCTGTGAGGTATTCATACCATCTCTTTTTCTTATGACATTTTTTTCTTTCTTGCTGCTTACATTATTCAACTTTTCATGTTTTTTCCAGTTCTTGGATTTGCACACTGAGTTGTTGAAGATTGGGGGTCTGGAAAGTGATGTTCCCTCTTCCTCTGACTTGGCTTCTATGGAATAAGAAATATCTCAGCTTTCTCAGGAAAAAAGGATTTAAAGGCTCGCGTCAGTGTTCTTAAATCAGAAAATTTGTCTCTTCAGCAACAAGTTTCTGAAGATGAGAAGATTCTTTCACTTCAACTGAGATGAGAGAAACAACTGTTGGAAGAGAGTTACTCCCAAGGTCATACTCAAGGTGTTCTTGATGGCATTAATTTGCATCGTTCAAAATTCCTCCACACTTCTTCTGGGCAAGCTTTTCTCCAGGAACTTCTTGAAGGGATCCTCCAAGCATATCGTTCCAGTTCACTATATCTGAGTGACATGAATCCTCACATGAGTCATTTCATCAAACATGGTTTCAAGTGTGCTGTGAAACAGGCTCAAGAAAAAGGTTTTGCTTCTTTTATTTCAATAAAGAGATATTTAGGATATTGGTATATCTACCCAAATCCCTACTCCCTCTAGTTCTTAATTGAACTTCTCAAGAAGTTTGTTTAAAAACTGCAAACTCAAATTCATCAAAAAATTTCTTCAATACTGTTGATAGAATTTCTTAATCGTTGTTTGTTATGTGGCTTTATATCGGATTAATTCTACCAAACAATAATCTTGTGATCTATGTTCTTGTAGAGAGAGAGAGAGTTTAGAGAGAGAAAATATAATGTAGGAATTGTATTGATTATGGGAATTATTCTTGAATAGTACAAGAGAGGTCTTATTTATAGGTGTACGAGTGTGAGACAGCACCTTACGAGCCTATATGGCTTCCGGTGTTGACGAGGGTCTGTGACCCTCGTCCTGGTCCCCTACACTGCTCCCTATGTTGTGCCTCGTCCTACTACTATGCCTTAGACTAGATGGGCCTCGTTAAAAACCTCACCCTAAACCACCCTTGTGGACAAAACGGACGGAGGAAAAAAGAGTGCACCATCGGGATCCTATCGGCTAACAGGTGAGCTCATGGGCGAGCTCGGATGTGGGCTCCAGTGGTTCAGGCGAGCTCTGGGCGAGCTCCAGTGTCTTGCGTGGCTTACGGGCGCCATATGAAGATGGACCTCGGTGAGGTCCTCATGGGGATAAAGGGCGAGCTCTGGGGCGAACTACGCCGGTGAGCTGCCCCCCAAATGGGTGAGCTCCATACCTCCGCGGATCCAGGTGAGCCCTGGCAACTTGCCAAACCTTGGTGATTATCCACATACAGGCAATGTTAGTTCGCCAGGTTAACATTTGCCCCCCAGCTTGCATGTGTCATGACTTCGTCAAATGTGCAGGCGAGCTGGAGAACTTGAAACTCGGTGAACTACCTTCGGGTGATTGCCGAGCTAGCGGATGAGCTCGGCCAAGGTGGTTATTTCTGGTCGACGTGGTGCGGGAATCCAGGGGTCATGCACGCCTTTTGAGACCTCGGTTCCCGCCCACAATCATATCATCTTTCGAATTTTTTGCAAACAGGTCCCCGCACTTCCTGAATATCGCACATCGCCCCGACTTCTATAAATAGGGGGAAATGGATTCATTTCCCCACTTTCTGCATTTTAAATTCTCAGAGCTTTCCCGGCGACCAATTTTTCTTGTGTTCGGTGGATTTTTGAAGGCTCTTCAAGGTAGGATTCGATCTTTTCTTCCCTTTTCTTCTGCCTTTTACGTGATTTTCTTTCGTTTCTTTGGGATTATTTGAACTTTGGACCGCGGACTGTGTCGAGGACCCCTTTGGACTTCCTTGACTTTAGATTGTTGGACTGTGCCGAAAACCTCTTGGACTTCTATCAGCAAATATCGACACACTCCACGAGTAGAACCCTCTCTGACCGGAACCCTGACAAACGGCCAATAATTGAGGATGAGCCACCTCGAGTTTCGTACGTAGAGATCGGTTCCAGCTCTGAGGTGACCTCGGTAGCTCGCCAGATCTCCGGCGAGCTGTGTCCAGATCCAGAGGAAGGATCCTCCAGCGCCATGTACCGCGAGGTATGGGAGGAAGGCGGCGAGGTGGCCCAAGAGGAAAGAGTTGCCAGTGGCAACGAAGGACCCGAGGAGGTTGATGAGGGCATCGTCGAGGTCGGCGAGGAGGCGACCTGGAGGAAGTTACGCTCGAATGGTTCCATCGTATCGGCTTCCCGGAACCCCAGCTGGTTGAGTACCAGGTTCCCACCCAGGTCGTTCACCCGTTCGATTGGAACGAGTATATCACCGAGTATGCGGCGAGCTTCCCCTGCCCGGACCGGATACCCCCCGCTGACCTCGCCGACCTGGAGGAAGTTGCCCCGTCTGAATACAAGGCTGGCGAGGTGGTGAGCCTCATCGATGAATGCGACCTGCCCATCATACGCAGGGAGTATCGTATCCCGCTCGACATTTTCATGTATGCTCCAATGAAGAATGAGCGGGCCGACGTGCCTCCTGAGGGGATGACCGCTTTGAACGTTGATGTTCTAAGGGCCGGGCTTATGCTGGCATTACACCCGATCATCGGCCAATACCTTGCCGACAATAACTTGGCCATCACCCAGCTCACCCCGAATGCATGGAGCAACCTCCTCGCCACCCTGTCTGTCTTTGGATTGGAGGGCTATGAGAACGCGACGACCTCGGTGGACCTGGGCGAGCTCTTCGCCGTAACCAAGCGGGCGCAGGACGGCGCGGGGTATTATTATTTGAAAGCTCACCTAGGGGAAAAATTTCTCGGGGATCTGCCTAATAAAGTTCGTGACTGGAAGAAGCAATTTTTCTTCATAGGCGGCGACTGGCCAGCCTCCAGCACGTATCATAGACGGGGTGACCGTATTTCCACTCCGGAGAGATATGGGGAAGCCAGCAGTAGGTCGCCTATTTCGGTGTGCGTGGGTTGAATTAGATATACTAATTCTAATTTTCTTTCTTTTTGCAGTTCCGAAGCGCCACAAATCCAGCAGGGGCAGGCCTAAGGTATCAGCCCAGTTCGACGTGGTGCACGCCATCTGCTGCTTGAGAAGTGAGAAGGATAGGCAGGTCGCCCACCTGTGTGCGTACCATTGCCTGTGGCTCGCCGGGCTCCTTACACTGCCGCACCACCTCGATATCCAAGGTCCCGAGCTCCCATGTTTAATTCTTTGAAGCTCGCCTATGGGGGGGTGTAGCTCGCCCATTATGCTGACATTTATAGTTTTTGTGCAGGTGGTAGCTTCGTCGCCATCCCGATCGCTGAGGTCCCCGAGGCCTACCAAATCATCAAGGAGCGCTTCGAAATGGGCCCACCTCGCCCCAACAGACTTGTCCCACCGTCCGTGCTCGCGCTGGAGGCGAGCAAGGAGGCAGAGCTCGCCGCCAAGAAGGGCGAGGTAGGGGGTCGGGGACCCAGAGGGAAAAAGCCAGGGCTCCCGAGAAGCCCAAGGCTACAGAGGTCGCCCGGACCAGCCGAGGCTGGAGGCGAGCTGCAGCCCCCTCCGAGCGAGGTCGGGGGAAGAAAGGGTCCCAGAGGGGTGAAGGATCCCGAGTTGGCGAGGAAGATCCCCCAGCTCACAAGAGGACGAGGTATACGAGCCTGGTTGACGAGGAATTCGACCGAGTCGAGAGGACTTCGGCGAGGTCCGGGCAGGGGGGCTCCGCACAATCCACCACCTCGCTGGCGGCCACGCCCATCCGGAGCTCGCCCCCTTCACCATCTCCATTCGGGGTGCAAACCACTGATGACACGCTCCTGGGCTGGGACCCCGACCGAGCTCAGTAAGTAGCTCGCCCAGTTAACCTTCATTGCCTATTATCCCCTGTTTTTCTAACATTTTCTATCTGTTTTGGTCTCGCAGTTATGCCCCAATTGCCTTCCCAAATCGCCACGAGGCCCTGCATGCCTTCGAGCGGTCTCGCTCTCTAACGTCGATGCGAGGCCTCCCTCCGGGCGTAGCTCAGAATGCCGTGAGTGAGATGCCTAGGCATTGGACGACCCCGTCGGTGGCGAACATCAATGGCCAGGATCTGAAGGAGAACCTCCTCCTCTCGGCTCATCATGCGAGTAGATTGGTGCTCGCTAATCAGAAAGCCCTCGAGCAGCTCGTCGAGTTGGAGGAAGGTCGGTCCGACAGAAATAGAAGGATGTTGGCGCTGGCGGACACTACTGACAAGGCAAAGAGGTAAGCACAGCTCGCCGAGGAAAGGGCTGAGGCATCACTGGCAGCCGAGCGGAGTGCCCTCCAGCAGCTCGAGGATGTTCAATGTCGGCTCGCCAAGCTCGAGCAGGAGGCAGAGGCGAGGATAAAAGCTAAGGAAGAGGAGTTTGCCGCCCAGCTCGCCCAGGAGGTCGGCAGCCATGGCATTACGAAGAAGGACCTCGCACTGCAGCAGGGTTTGGTGAAGAGCTCCAGCACCGAGTGCGAGAGGCTAAGGGGCGAGCTGGAGGCGAAGGCTAATGAGGTTGCCGAGCTACGGAGTGTTGCCTCCTCCTCGCCGGATCTGGCGGCCGTGAAGGCCGAGGCCTCTGACAGAGGATGTGTCTAATGTTATGCTGAGGTCTTGCGGACTCTGTGGTGGGCTCGGGCCCATAAGGACGACGAGGTCGAGGCCGTGGTGGGCGACTTCAAAGCCTGCCTGGACCGGGTTCCCTTTCCCAATGGCGCTGAACTGGACATCGGCGACCACCCTGAGCTCTGCATACCTCTCGACTTTGTGCCCGCACGGTTTCAAGTTATCAAAACGGTCGAGGTGCAGGAGCTGAACATTGGCGAGGAGGAGGTCGCTGGCGAGGAAGAGCAGGTCCCCCTCACTGTCGAGCAGTTGCAGGAGGCTTGTGGGGATACCATGCTGAACTTGGGCGAGTTCGATGCCAGCGGGCTAACTGGTAATATCACTTCAGAGGCCGAACTTGCCATTCCTGCTGCCCAGGTCGCCCCTGCCCCTACTGAGGTCGCTGCTGATGCCCCCGCTGCTCCTGAGACTTAGGCTTTTTCTTGCTTTCTTATATTAGCTCTTTTAATTTCCAACTTGTAGTAGGTCGCCGGGTTGTGGAGCTCGCCCAGAAGGAGCTCCACTTTTGTAGCTTTTACTATCCCATTTAAGTAGATTTAGCTGGCTGGGCACGTGCAGCTCGCCCAGAAGGAGCTTTTTGTAGTTCAAAGATGGTCAGCTGGTCGGCCTTTGTGGCCAGCACTGCTACTCATACTTAGGATTTTTTCAAGTATATTTTTTACTTGAAAATCTCTTAAGTATCTTTTGAATATAAGTCGAGCATTTTTTGTCCAACTCTTTCCACTTACGTCTTTGCGCTTTTAGGTTATAACTTTTAAAATAGCTTGTTCTTGTTTATTTTTCTGGTACATAATTGTTCGTCTTATTCTACTTTAAGAAGTGAATAGTTCGTTTTACGTCACTTACGACTACGAATTGTACCTCTGTTTTGAGAGTGTGTATTCTTCATCTTACGCCACTTAGGGCCGCGAATCATTCGTCTTAGACCTCTTAGGGTGGCGAACTGCACTTCAATTGATTCACGTTGGGTCATTGGGTTTCATGAACCTTGCCTTAGACGTTTTTTTTATCTTTTTCGCGAATTTTTCTAACTTATGGCAGTAGGTGCTTAGCAACCCTTTAAGAAGGGTACCTTCACGACCTTGGGCATTTTGGCCTTTGCCTTCGAGCTATTTAATTACAACGCTTGGGACCTTGGTCCTCGCGCATTGCGGATTTTCGAGTACGTGGGCGAGCTGGGTTTGGCGAGCTCCTCGGAGCAGTGGGCGACCTGGTGCAGCTCGCCTGGTTGGGGAGCTGCGCAGGTCCAAACACTTGGGAATTTTTCTGAATTTTTTTATTTTTTTTTACATTACAAACTTTCTGACTTTTTAAAGCAACGTAATTTACATCGGTTGCCATCGACATTTCTGATGCAAACCCTCGACTAGTCTATTAGTAGAACTTTTTCAGATGTGCCGCGCTTCAGGTGTATGACGAAGCTTTGCCTTCTGTGTCTTCTAGATCATAAGTACCATTTGGCCAGGCTGCGGTGACCCGGAACGGTCCTTCCCAGTTTGAACCGAATACACCTGGTGGGGCCATCAATTTCTTTTTTAACACCAGGTCTCCGACCTTGAATTTTTAGTCCCGGACCTGAGAGTTGTAATACTTTTCAGCTCTACGCTTGTAGGTGGCGTTCTTCATTTCTGACGAAGCTCTGGTCTCTTCGATCCGATCCTTCTCTACTGCCTGGGCTTCATCGTTCTTTTCTTCATCATACCCCACCACCTTCCAAGTCTTGTTCTGGACTTCAACTAGGACTACGACTTCAGTCCCGAAGGCTAGGGCAAACGGGGTCTCCCCGGTGCTGGCCCTATAGGAAGTTCTATAAGACCATAGGATCTCCGGGAGTTTGTCTGCCCAGCTCCCTTTCTTTTCTTCGAGGCAGAGCTTCAATATGTGTTTCAGAATCTTGTTCACAGCCTCGACCTGGCCGTTCGACTGGGGATGATATGGAGTTGAGTAGTGCTTCTTGATGTTCCATGAACTGCAGAAGTCCCTCAACTTCTGTCCGTCGAACTGCCTTCCGTTATCAGTGATGACCGACTGCGGGAGCCCAAATCTGCAGATCAGGTTTTTCCAAATGAAGCCGATCATCCTTTCTTGGGTTATAGTTGTGAGAGCTTCGGCCTCAGCCCACTTAGTATAGTAGTCTACTGCTACAACAATAAACTTTACACCGCCTCTACCAGGTGGAAATGGGCCGATCAAGTCGATTCCCCATTTCGCGAAAGGCCATGGGCTGAACACCGACTTCAGCTGGTTGGCTGGGGAGTGGATATTGGGTGCGAAGAGTTGGCACTTTCTTCGTGAATTTGTTCTAACACTTCGGACCCCTGCTACCTAGTTAGGCATTTGAGTAGGGGTAGAGAGAATCCACGTTTGTAGAGTTGGCCATCCATCAGCGTATATCTGGCAGCTTGCTTTGCTAGTCGGCTAGCTTCCCAGGTGTCTGCGGGGGTTGTTCCGTCTATCAAATATTTTTGGATTGGAGTGCACCAATCTTCACCATCTTCACTATTCTCCTGCCCCCCACTCGAGGTTTGATTTATCTTGTAATCAGACGTCGAGGGGTTTTTCAGCGTGGTGATCACAACCTTTGTGAACTCGGCTGCACCGTTGCTAGTAGCTAGCCGGGCTAGAGCGTCTGCTTGTGTGTTTTCTAGTCGCGGTATCTGATTGACGTAAACCTGCATAAACATCGAGATCAGATGTGCGGCTATCTTCTGGTAGGTCATCATCTGCTGGTCTTTTGCCTCATATTCCCCCCGAACTTGGGATATTATTAGCTGGGAATCTCTGAAAACTTGAAGATTGGTTGCCCCCACAGCTAATGATAGCCTAAGTCCCGCTATAAATGCTTCATATTCCGCCTCGTTGTTGGTTGATAAAAAGTCGAACCGAATTGCGGAGGTGAAGACTTGTCTGTCCGGGCTGATCAGAAATACGCCGGCGCCTGCTGCTACGCTGGTTGAAGATCCATCCACGTAGAGATGCCACAGAGCTATACGCCCCCTCATCGGATCTTGTGGGAAAGTTAGCTCGACGATGAAGTCGGCAAGTGCTTGTCCCTTGATCGCTGTTCGGGGTGCGTAGGTTATACCGTATTGGCTGATCTCTAGTGACCATTTCAGCAGGCATCCGACGGTGTCTGGGCGCTGTAGTATTTGGCGTAGTGGGAACGTTGTCAGCACCTCTACCGGGTAGTCAAAGAAGTAGGGCCTCAATTTTCTAACACTCATCACCAGTGCATAAGCCAGCTTCTCTGTTGGGGTGTATCACAACTCAGCTTCGTGTAGGACCTGGCTCACGTAGTACACTGGTAGGTGTGTTTTCACCTCTTCTCGGACCAGGACGGAGTTGATGGCCACCTCTGATTCGGCTAGGTATAGATACAGCTTCTCTCCAGGTATCGGCTTTGACAGGACCTGCGTATCCGCCAGGTATGTTTTGATGTCTTCGAAGGCTCGTTGGCATTGACTTGTCCAGACGAAGTGGTTTTTGAGGTGGAGCTTGTTGGCTTTGGCCGCCTCTTTGTACCTCCGTGTGTTTGTCTTAATTGCCTCGAAGAACGGACGATTTCGGTCGCCGGACCTGGAGATGAATCTGTTCAGGGCTGCCATGCATCCAGTCAGCCTTTGAATTTTTTGGATAGAATCGGGTATACCCATCTCGATTATGCATTGGACCTGTGTTGGGTTGACCTCAATTCCACGCTGGCTAACTAGGTGCCCCAGGAACTTTCCGGAGTGTACGCCGAAGCTGGTCTTTTTGGGGTTTAACTTCATGTTGTAGTGGCGCAGTATGTCGAAGGTCTGTCTTAGGTGGTCCAGGTGGTCCTCCTTTCTCAGACTCTTGGCAACTATGTCATCCACGTACACCTCCATGGATTCGCCAATGTGTTGGTCAAACATTTTGTTCACCAATCTTTGGTAGGTAGCCCCGGCGTTGATGAGTCTGAATGGCATCCTCTCCCAGCAATACATGTTCTTGTTGGTGTAGAACGCTGTATGTTCCTGGTCATCTGGGTGCAGAGCTATCTGGTGATAGCCCGCAAAAGCATCCATGAATGTCATCATCTCATGGCCTGCGGTGCTATCGACCAGCTGGTCGATGTGAGGCAGTGGGAAGTTGTCCTTCGGGCATGCTTTGTTCAGGTCCGTGAAGTCAATGCAGAATCTCCACGTCCCATTGTGTTTCTTCACCAGGACGGGGTTTGCGACCCACTGCGGACACAAAGCTTCTTTGATGAGCTTGTTGTCTAACAACTTCTCCACCTCAACAGTTAGAGCTGCGTACTTGTCTGGTCCATACTTTCTCCGCTTTTGGCGTACAGGTCTCCTCGTCGGATCTATGTTAAGTCTGTGGCAAGCATGTTCCAATGGGATCCCCGTCATGCCTTCATGGGACCAGGCAAACACGTCCAGGTTGGTCATTAAGAACAGCTCCATCCTCGACCGGTACGGTTCAGGTAACTCAGAACCGATGAAAAGTTCTAAGTCCCTTTCCTGGTCCACCGGGAGTGCCGTCAATTCTTCCATGGGGGTGGCTTTTCTCTTTTGACTTTTCCACCTCGGGTCGCTGATGAACTCGTCCCACTCCTCTTGTGACATCTGCGCAGGCTCGTGACCTATGCGCGGTTCGAGGTCATCGGGTTGGCTTTCAGCTTGGGCGGGCTCATCAGCTGTGAGCACCTCCGGTGGTTTGTCAACTTGAGATGGTGAGGTGACTTGGGGAGTTGGGTCAACGTCCATTGGTGTTGGTTCTTGACCTCCCGCAGGTCCCCTATCTTGGGTCAACCACCTCCATGGGAGCAGGTTACTGCTCCTGCGCAGGTACTGACCCCTGTCCAGGTCTCAACACTTGGGTTTCATCCAAGCTCTCCATTGGTGTCGGCTGTGTGTCTTGCACAGGTCCAGTGCCTTGGTTTATTTATGACAAATTGCCTACCTCCATCATCTCAGTTTCGACCGAGATGACATTTAGGATGTTTGGCTCGTCTGTAGGAATCTGTACGTCCTCTTCGAGGATGTGGACCTGTGTAACAGACTTCTTGACCCGGCCATCTTTGATTTGGAGTAAACACTCTCGGGCTTTTTTCTGGTCACCTTTTATAGTTCCGGCACCTTTGGAGTTGGGAATTTTAAACAGTAGTAGTAGGTCGAACACGCCACTTTGAATTCATTAATAAACGGGCGCCAAGGAACCCATTGTAGGAGGACTGCTGGTCGACATCTAGGAAATCTATGAGCCTAGTTAGTCTCCTTTCGGGATCCTCAGCCGATACAAGCTGGACGCTCAACCTAACACTGCCTAGGGGGACGGTTACAGCTTCTTCGAACCCCACTATCCTAGCATTGCTAGGCTCTAAATACGACTCAAAATCACCTAAGGCATCTAAGGTGGATTTGAAGAGAATGTTGGTGAACGCGCCGGTGTCCACAAGTAGCCTGTGAACTCGGACGTTCATGATGTTGGCAGTTATCACCAACGAGTCATTGTGGGGCATCAGTACCCCCTCCAGGTCTGCTGAGGAAAATGTCAGCCCATCAGTAAGCTGTGAGATGGACTTGGGGCCGGAGCTGCCCTCCTGGACTTGGTTTATGACCCGGATTTCAGCCTTCCTCTTTCTTTTGGACATGGAGGATCCCCCATCCTGGAGACCTCCGGCAGCTCCGATCTCCTCCTCGGGAACTAAGAGTTCCCGGGTGGGCTCCATGTTTTGCTGAGGTTGGGGAGGTGCCCTCTGTCTGTTATGGGGACCAGGTTGGTCCGCTTCCTCCTCCTCATCATCGGAGGTAGCCCTTCTCTCGAACCATGGCCTCTTAGCTGGGGCTTTCTTCACGAACTCGGCCAGCTTCCCGTCCTCGTAAAATTTCCATAGTTGCTTGAGGAGGTCTCGACATTCGCTGGTGGCCGATGGTCTGATGGTAGGCACATAATTTGTTGGGGTTGAGCTTCATGCGGTCCTGGCGGATCCACCTTGGCTCCTCCAGCATGGCCTTGCCTTTGACGGCAGTGAAGACGTGGTCAACGGAGACAGTGAGGACCTGATTGAGCTTTTCTTTGAGCTCATCTCCCTCGCCAAAGGCCTTTAAGTTCCGGGGAGCTTTGTAGGTGCCCCCGGACTTCTTCCAGTAGGGCTTCCTTTCTTCGTGGGCACCAACTTCTTTGAGCAGTGCTTCCTGCATGGCTGCGAACACCCCCGCCTTGTGACGGAATTCGGTGTAAGTATTGGGACATGCGAGGTGCATCTCCTTCTAGAGGTCGGTGCCTCTCTTGAGTCCGGCCATCGCTGCGATGACCTTAGTGTCCTAGCTCACCGACTCGCCTTCTAGCCAGATTTTGTAGAACCTTTCCAGGTACTGCTGATCGGTCTCGTTCTCGCCTTGATGGATGTTGGCGAGTCGGTGCTTCTGGGTAAGGTAGGATCCGAACCCAGAGAAATGGGCCAGGAACTCCCGCGAGAGTTGGCCAAATGAGCAGATTAACCTCGGGGCGAGTGAAGAGAACCAGCGGTGAGCTTGATCCCCTAGGGTCAGCGGGAAGTTTCGGCACTGGGTGGAGTCGGTGGTGCCAACTGAAATCATGAAGTCCGCGTACTTGGCCAGGTGGACTTTCGGGTCAGATTCGCCCTCGTACGCGGACATCACCGGGAACTGGATTTTTTTTTGGACCGGTGCGCGGAGGATGGCAGGTGCCAATGGAGATGTGGGGAGAGTCGTGGCGTCAGGTCCGCCAGACTTGGTTGCTACTTCTGCTTGTAGCATTTCAACGGCCCTTTTCAGTGAGGACAACTCGTCATCATGGGTCACCTCCGGCGGAGGCTGCTCAAAGGTCGTGCGTCTCGTGGACGCACGTCCCCGAGGTGCCTCACTCTGGGGTGACCTCTCAGTGGCGGGCTGAAATTGACGTCCGCCGTGGGGGCCTAGCCGGTCAGTGGCGGGCCTCCTCAGCCTTTCGTGGGATGATCTGCGTGGCTGCTGGTCAGAGTCCCCGTGAGACGCAGCTGGGGCCGCCGTCCGCTCATTCTCCTCGTATCTCGGGCCCAGGCGGCCTTGGAGGACTTCTCTCCTCTGTGATTGGTGGGTGCCAGATGCCCCGGAGTAGGCCGATTCCCTTCCGGTGTAAGGAGCGGGATCCTCCTCCACCATTTTGACCTTGTCGGTCCTCTCCCTGGCGTGAGGTCTCCACCTCGGCCTGGTTTTGGTCACCTCCTTTGGACCTTCCTGCAGCTGCTGAGGCCTGTCCTTTGGCGGCTCGAGTGTTAGCCATTTTTGGATTTTGGAGGGGGTAGCTCGCTGCAGGTCACCGAGGTGGAGGGAGGTCGCCGGGGAGGAGGTCGTCCAGCTGGGTGGAGCTGCGTAAGTTTTTGTCTAGCCTCGCGTGTGACGAATTATCCGGGGTCCGGTTTATTCGTGTACACGCGTGCGTTTGAAAGCTTTTTCCGGACAAAATTTGTAAATCCGACAATCTAGATTTTTACCCAGAAATCTTGATTTTTGTTTGAAGGAATGAATATGTGTATGTGTATCTTCAAGTGTTCTTGAGTTTTATCAAGAACACCTTCAAATATTCAAATCTTCAAACAAACCCTAACTTTTTGTTCTTGAAATTTTTTAATTTTCAGATTCGGGTGGACCCTCCTTCTAGGTGCACTCTTTTAGGATCCCGATGGTGCACTCTTTTTCCCTCCGTCCGGGTTGTCCACAAGGGTGGTTTACGGCGAGGTTTTTAACGAGACCCATCTAGTCTAAGGCATAGTAGTAGGACGAGGCACAACATAGGGAGCAGTGTAGGGGACCAGGACGAGGGTCACGGACCCTCGTCAACACCGGAAGCCATATAGGCTCGTAAGGTACCGTCTCACACTCGCACACCTATAAATAAGACCTCTATTGTACTATTCAAGAATAATTCCCATAATCAATACAATTCCTACATTATATTTTCTCTCTCTAAACTCTCTCTCTCTCTACAAGAGAATAGATCACAAGATTATTGTTTGGTAGAATTAATTCGATATAAAGCCGCATAATAAACAACGATTAAGAAATTCTATCAACAAATACTACCCCTTCCAGTTCTTAATTAAACTTCTCTGGAAGTTTGTTTAAGAACTTAAAGTTCAAATTCGTAAAAAAAATTCTTCAATTCTACACCCTCCAGTTCTTAGTTGAACTTCTCTAGAAGTTTGTTTAAGAACTTAAAATTCAAATTCGCCAAAAAATTTCTTCAATTCTACTCCTTCGAGTTCTTAATTTAACTTCTCTGGAAGTTTGTTTAAGAATATAAAATTCAAATTCGCCAAAAAATTTCTTCAATTCTACTCCTACCAGTTCTTAATTGAACTTCTCTGGAAGTTTATTTAAGAACCTTAAATTCAAATTCGCCAAAAAATTTCTTCAATTCTACTCCCTCCAGTTCTTAATTGAACTTCTCTGGAAGTTTATTTAAGAACTTAAAATTCAAATTCGCCAAAAAATCTCTTCAATTCTACTCCCTCTAGTTCTTAATTGAACTTCTCTGGAAGTTTATTTAAGAACTGGAGATTCTAATTTATCAAGAGTTTTTCCAATATTCAATACTGCATAATCATCTACCAGAACTGAAACACCTCAGCTCTGGTAGGGCTTCATTGAATTCATGAAATCATACTTCGTCATAGCATCTCTTGCTTACATCTTCGATTCAAAAACAATAAAAATGCCTGCCTAGAATCTCTGAGCTCATGCTCATCTAGGAGTAGTATTTCTTCAGGTTCGAAATGTTCTATGGACGCGGCAACTGATAGCCATTCTCATCTGTCAATTCATATGCTCCTTCCCTCAAGACTTTTGTCACCACATTTGGGCCTTCCCAATTAGGATCCAATTTTCCAGTCGGTTTGAGAGCATCAGCTCTGCGCAGAACCAAATCTCCTTTCTCCAATTTCCTCATTCTTACTTTCTTATCATGTGCAACATTTACCTTGCTTTTATACTTTTCCATTCTTAGGTTTGTCATCTCTCGTTCTTCCTCTAGCAAATCTAGGTTCTCTCTCATCAACTTCACATTTTACTCTTCATCATACATCAATATGCGATGTGTTCTGACTCCTACTTCAACTGGAATCACAGCTGGAGCTCCATACACCAAATTGAAAGGTGATTCTCCAGTGGCAGTTCTGGTACTAGTTCTGTATGCCTATAACAATAGCTGTACTTCTTCCACCCAGTCTCCTCCAACTCTGGATAGTCGAGTTTTGATTCCATTCACTATAGTGCGATTAGTGACTTCCACTTGCCCATTTGCTTGGGGATGAGCCGCTGCTGCAAATCTCTGTTGAATATTCATCTCTGAACTCCAGCTCTGAACTCGAGCTCCTGCAAACTGGGTTCCATTATCTGATATCAGGATTCGTGGTATCCCATATCTGCAACATATATTTTTCCATAAGAAGTTTATGATAGTTGTCTCATCAATTTTTCTTACTGCTTCCGCTTCTACCATTTTGTGAAGTAATCAACAGCTACAATCATAAAAGCTTTTCCTCCAGGGGCTGTAGGAAACTTTCCCACAATATCAATACCCCATTTATCGAATGGGCATGGAGAAAACATCAACCCCATCTCTTCAGCTGGTGTGTGTATTATAGGTCCATACTTCTGTCATTTATCACATCTCTTGACCAATTCTCGAGCATCTCTTACTAAAGTTGGCCAATAGTATCCGGCTCTCAAGACCTTCCTTGCCAACTCTCTGTATCCAGCGTGGCTGCCACAACATCCTTCATGAATTTCTCTTAATACATAGTTCCCTTCTTTTTCTGAAAGACACCTCGAATGAGGTTGGGAAAACATTCTTCTGTATAGATCATCACCAATCATACAATATCTTATACAAGCTCTCTTCTTTACTGCTTCTGTTCCCTCTCCAGTTCTGAAAAAATAGATGATTGGGATCCTCCAATCGTTTGCATCAGAGATGGAATTTACTTCTGGGAGATGAATTTTCTCTTTCGCTGTGAACAAAGTGATCCTTCCCGGCATTCCTTCTTCTACAGAGCTGGCCAACTTAGCCAAATAATCAGGTGTGCCATTTTCTTCTCTGGGAATTTGCTCAATCTTAAGTTCTTCAAACTTCTTCTTGACTTTTTCAGCCAATTCTGCATATTCTATCATTTTGGCATTCTTTCTTTCGTATGCCCCCAAGAGTTGTTGGATAACCAGTTGTGAATCTGAGTAAATGATGGCTCTCTCCACGCCCATCTCCCACATCATCAGCATTCCTCTCAAGAATGCCTCATATTCAGTCTCATTGTTAGAAGCTCTGAACTTTAATTTGATTACAAATTGCAATTCCTCTCCTGTGGGAGAAAATATCACAATTTCTACCCCACATCCAGCTCTCGATGAAGATTCATCTACAAATGCCTTCCAAATCTCAGGCTTATCTTTGTTCGTTGTCTCTTGGATAAAATCCACTAAGGCTTGGGGCTTAATCGCAGTTCTGGGCTTAAATTCGAGATCATACTCTCCTAGCTTCACTGCCCATTTGACCATTCTGCCAGACAGATCTGGTCTACCCATTATAGATCTTATGGGTAGATTGGTTCTGACAACTACCTTATGCGATAAAAAGTATGGCCTGAGCCTTCTGACTGCAACCATCACAGCCAGAGCAGACTTCTCAATTTCAGAATATCTCACTTCTGGTCCTTGCATTATCTTGCTAACATAGTATATGGGCAATTGTCTTCCTTCTTCCTCCCTTATCAGAACTGAACTCAATGCATATTCTCCCACGGAGAAATATAAATACAAGGTTTCCTTTGGCACCGGTTTGGTGAGTAAAGGCAACCTTTTCAAATGTTCTTTCAGATCTTCGAAAGCTCTCTGACATTATTCATTCCATTCGAACCTTGAGCCTTTCCTCAATATCTTAAACAAAGGAAAACTCTTCTCTGGTTCACGAGAGATAAAACGACTAAGGGCTGCAATACGCCCATTCAGCTTTTGTGCTTCTTTCAAATTTCTGGGTGATTGAATATCGAGAATTGCTTTCACCTTTGCCTGGTTCACCTCAATGCCTCTGGGAGTTACCATATACCCCAGAAATTTAGAGATCTTACCCCAAATGCACACTTTGTGGGGTTTAATCGGATCTGATAAGCTCTGATTACTCCAAATATTTCTTCTAGATCTGAAGCATGATATTTTACTTGGAAACTTTTCACCAGCATATCACCTACGTACACTTCCATGTTACGACCAATTTGCTTCTTGAATACCAGATCTACCATTCTCTGGTAGGTGGCATTAGCATTCTTTAATCCGAAAGGTATCTTCACATATCCATAAGTGCCACAAGACACCACAAAGCAAGCTCTAGGCACATTTTCTCTATTCATCCAGATCTGATGGTAACCTTGATAGGCATCCATCATTGACAATAAATCGCATCCGGACGTTGAGTCCACAAGTTAAATAATCCTTGGCAAAGGATAATGATCTTTTGGGCATGCTCTATTCAGATCTTGAAAATCTATGCACATTCTCCATGCTCCAGCTCCCTTTGCTACCATAACAACATTGGACAGCCACTCTGAAAATTGCACTTCCTCTATGTGTTTTGCTCTTAAGAGTTTCTCTACTTCTTTTCTTATAATTTGATCTTTCTCATATCCAAATTGTCTCAACTTTTGCTTCACAGGTCTGCAATTGGGATCTACATTCAAGCTGTGTAGAGCCACTTTTGGATCAATTCCCACCAAATCCTCTGGTTGGAATGCAAACAAATCTGCAAATCTTCTCAAGCATTCAATGATTGCTTCAGCTACATTACTCGTCATCTGTGTACCAATTCTGGTAGTGAGTCCAACTCTGCCCGGGAACAACTCCACTGGCATAAGCTCTTCCTCTGCTTGAATTTTCATCTCTGGCACTTCTTCCATTTGTTCTATTCCTTCATC
The DNA here is from genome assembly GCA_026898435.1 of Prunella vulgaris. Lineage (NCBI taxonomy): Eukaryota > Viridiplantae > Streptophyta > Magnoliopsida > Lamiales > Lamiaceae > Prunella > Prunella vulgaris. The sequence continues at coordinate 30,031 of JAPKLY010001592.1, forward strand.
CTCTTACCAATGGGGTCATCCCCTCTGGTTTCATCTATTCTCGAATATTGTGTAGCTTTTTTCACTGTCTCAACATAGCACATTCTAGAGCAGCATTGGTCTCCCACCAATTCTGTCACTTCTTCTCCCACTGGGAACTTCAATTTCATATGATACGTGGAAACAACCGCTCGGAAAAGATTCAGAGATGGTCTCTCTAGAATCACGTTATATGACGAGGGAACATCTACTACCAAAAAACTTACCATCTTCACATTACTTACTGGCTGGCTTCCTATTCTGACTTGAAGGGAAATTTGCCCTTTGGGATGGATTGCTCCTCCCATGAATCCAAAAAGTGTTGTGTGAACTATTTCAAGTTCCACATTCAAGTTCATCTTTGCCAGACAATCATAAAAATGATGTCTGCTGAACTACCAGTGTCCACAAAGACCCTAGCAACATCATATCCTCCGATTTCCATTGTCACCACTAACACATCATTGTGTGGTCTCTGAACTGGAATTTTGTCTTCCGGTCCGAACTGGATACGTGGGAGATTACTCACTTTTCCCACCTCATATCCAACTCTGTTTGCCCAAAATTGAGCAGATGTCACAGAAGCTTTCCTTGCTCGATTGGATTCACCATCCGCTGGGCCCCCTATAATCATTTGGATATATCCCCTTTTATATCCCGGTCCATCTTTTCTTTGCTGATCTACCACTTCTTTTCCCTTCTCTAGGACTTCCTTTCTCTTATGTGGATAGCTATTTCATTCCCTATCCTTTCTGATAAACTCTGCCAGATGTCCTTCTCTGATTAATCTCTCAATGGCATCTTTCAAATGCCGACATTCATTTGTATCATGTCCATAATCATTATGAAACCTACTGTAAAATTCAGATCTGGGGTTTTTAGGCCCTCTTTTTACCGAGAAAGGAAACTTAAAACCAGGATGGTCAGTTACCACTTCCAACATCTCTGCAGGTTGCAGTGTCAGAGGAGTGTAAGTGTCAAATCTTTCAGGTCTGATATTTTCTCTGCCTCCCTTCCCTTTCTCTGGAGAGGCCAATTTCTTCTTTTCTGATTCTTTCTTTTTCTCTCCACTTTTCTCATCACGACTTTCCTCTATCTTGGCCCCTCTGGCCTCCTCCAAGTTTATATACTTATCGGCTCTTTCTTGGAGCTCATCAAATGATAAAGGTGGTTTCTTAGCAAGAGACTTGAAAAAGTCTCCATCTCTTAGGCCCTGAGCAAGAGCATTTGTCTTTACTTCATCAGAGGCTGAGGGCACCTCCAGTGCTGCCTCATTGAACCTCGTGATATGTTCTCTCAATTTTTCATTCAATTTCTACTTCAAAGACAACAAATACAATGAAGTCTTTGCAATTTTCAGAGCACTGGCGAATTGATGCAAGAACAAGTTGCTGAGTTCCCCAAAAGAATTGATCGATTATGTGGGCAACTGGCTGAACCATTTCAGAGCTAATTTGGTGAGGGTAGTGAGGAATACTCTACACTTTACCCCATCAGAGTATCTATGGAGTAAAGCTCCATTTTCAAATCTCAATAAATGATCTTGCGGATCAGTAGTTCCATCATACTCATAACTCAGAGTTTTGAAATTCCCTGGCAACGGATCTGCCAGAATTTCCTCAAAGAATGGAGATCCCCCAGAGCGGAATTATTTCTTTTCTGTCTTCTCATAATGTTTCTTAATCGTTTCCATATCTCTTTTCAGAGAAGCTAGTTCTTTGTTCGTAGTAGCTTTTGCTGTGGACTCAACTTCCTCTTCTTCTGAGTCACCACTTTCATACTCAACTAATTGTGAGCCTCTTGTACCAGTTCTGGTAAACATTCTCTCATCTCTGTCGGCATATCCGCCAGCAGCTATCCTGCCAATTCTGGTTCTCACATCTTCTTCCCCCGGGACATCTCCCAGAGAAAGAGGTGATGTGTTGGGCACATTCCAGGCCTGATTTTCTCTTGGCACATTCCAGTCCCTATATTCTCTGGGTACAGTCCAGGCCCTATTTTATGGCATGCTTTGACTTCTAAGAACAGGTTCGACCTGAGGTCTAGATCCCAACATTTCAGCCATCGTGTTTTCATTTCTAATGGATGGAGGCATCTCCGCCGGGGGTATCTGCGTCCCCGGTGGAGCCCCCAACTCTGGAGTTCTGGCCAACAAGGCGTTATTCACTGCTGCTTGTATCAGACTTTCAGATGTTCCGATGTTATCGAAACTAAGGAAGAATCATTCTGATCTGGGTTCATGTTGGTCCCGAAATGAGTACAATCAATGTATGGGGGGGGGGGGAATACACTGATTTTACTTATTCTCAAAGAGTAAGAAAAATGCTCTAACACACTCAGTCAGGATTTCCTGAATTACTCAGTATGCTGAATGTCCACAGGGGCAGCAGGGACAGTTCAGTAACGGGTCAGATAAGCTGAGTGTGAGTAATGTGCTTGGAAGCTCAGTAGAGATAACAAACCTACTGACTGCTCGAAAGCGAGTCAGTTGGACTACTATCGCAATGAGCTAGAGTACGTGCGGAAAGTGAGCCCTTAGTTTCTACTCGTTTTAGTTTCTGAAAACATTTTCTCTGAGTTGCTTAGTAAACTGGTGGTTAAGGCTGAGTGCACAGTATTAAGATTCAGGGTGATTGATTCAGTCCTGAATATAAAAACAATGCAGAATGTTCAGTTTACAGTGATGACAGTTATGATCCTGAACAAAATAGTAAATCAGCACACAAGGGTCTTTTTAATGTGGTTCGGAGATAACCAACTCCTACGTCCACGACCTGATTTAACAGGAAGCTATCCTAAAAACCCTGAGGATAGGTACTTGGTTTTTACGTGCCAAGGGACACGAATAGCCAACTTCCTCTCTTAGGAACTGACCCCTGGGCGTTTTACAAGTCCTAGTCCTTCTAACCAACCAATCTCACACCATGAGTGGTTTGGTATTCTGGTTTCCAACTAAGATAGCTCTAGCAATACAAAACAATGCTAAATATTAGAGCTATCGATCTAAGCAAATATAGAGAGAATCCAACTACAACACTAGGGAAATTTAATTGAAGAGTGTTGCTTATTGTATGCTTTGAGTGCTTGGATTCTTGAAAGCTTTCGCTTGAAAATTTCCCGGTTAGCCTTGAATGGGTGCAAGGCTCTCCATATTTATAGGCAAGATTCAAAATAGATCCGTTGGAGGAGATCAAATCAAATCTTTCCTTTTTAGGGTGGTTGCAGGCTAGAAGTACTGTTTGACCTAATCGCCATGCTTATTCTGGCAAGTTTGTCCCACAGCCTGCAACTCTGAGACGCATTAAATGCTGCACAGACTCCGTACACACGTGTCGAATGATCATTGGCTCTCCGTTCTAACGGCTAGTTGACTTTTAGACATTTGTCCTTCCTCGTACATTCAATACTCTGAGTCTCTTGTACATAACTCAGTCTCAATGTGTAATACCCCGAACCAAATTAGATTTTTTTTTCTATTTATATTACATTTCATGTTATTATATTTATATATTTTTGCTTGATTGATCTTTTACTCCTTTGAGGGCACTAAGTTTTAAAATGAGTGATTTCTACTTGACGGTTGGTTCAAAACCGGAACCGGAAGCACTCCTAGCATCGTAACTATGAATCAAATATTTATAAATCATTTGAACGAATGAAATAAGATTCTAAAAGGGATTTTAGGACCCTTTGGGTGTAAAAGATTTATAAAAAATAAAACCCTGGACGTTTGTCGCCAAATGGTGAATCACATAACTTTAATTTTTTTTGAAATGGTGAAGTTGTTAAAGGGAATGTATCCTCTCCTACGGCCAAACAACCCAAGGTATGATTGAGTGCAATTATCAAAATTCATTTCTCTTTTCTTCATAGAATTTATAACCTTCCCTTAGTATGAGGAACCCTAGCCTTTACGGTATATACGATTAATATGTATATATTTTCTTCATTTTTGAACTTAGATGAGGGTCTATCTTGGATTGCGTCAGCAACTGAGGGAGACCATGGAGGACTATTTGCGACATTTTTGCACGGTTCGAAATCGTGCCGCCTATACCGGGTACCGAGAGGGGGATCACCAAGCTGCACAACGCTTTGTACGAACAATACTCCCAGAATGGCGAAGGATAGCCGAGGAAGCTTTCGACACACACACGACCTATGATTCTGAGGAAGGGGCTCGAACGAACTTTGATGCCTTCACTGAGGAGTTCATGTTGAGGGCCAATGAGGCAGAGCAAGCACGATGGCGGGGTAGAGACGCCAAAAGAAAGGCTGAAGATGACCAGGCACACGCAGACTTCTACCTCGCAGTATCTAGTAAACTACGTGGGGAGATTGCGCGACGTAATCTGAAAATAAGGAAGCTAATGGCGGAGAACGAGGAAGCAGGAGCCAAACTTGCACGGAGTGACGAAAGAGAAAGGGAGTGGGCTGCCAGAGCTCGCGATGGATGCGATGAATCAAGGAAGCTTTTTGAGTCAAGTGGGTTCGAGGAAGGACCCGAGGAGTCAGATCCATCTGAAGAGAAGACGAAGAGCGACGATGGGAGTGCGGCCTAGCGCGACCCTGTAGACCGACCGGCTCAAGCCTTTTCCCCCTTAGTGCTTGTCCCCCTTTGCGATATGTATTAGGACTAGTAGACCTTAGATTTCTTTCCTTCACGCTGTCTTGACTCTTATTTTGATGTACTATTTTGTAAGGGAGAATTCATTTTTCCCGAACCTATTTTGAAAGTATATATATATTAAGCATCTTTTGCGTATTACGTATTCTATGAGTTACTTTTATCTGATTGAATGTTTGATTTCATATGTGTGGTTCCTGACTACTGTAGTTGAGCCAATCGTCGGCCATTGACTGCAGCAACGTGAGCTCACCATTGTTGCCCTATTGTATGCTTAGTGCTACATATTATGTTATCACAAGTGATTGGGTTCTGATTTTGTTTTCATACCTATAATAGTAATATTTTCTACCTCTCCATTTTTCCAGACTTACGACATGCACAGACTCGGGAGGCAACGTGCGAATCAAGGGGAACCGTCTCAGGAATCTGTAGGACAGGATCCACCGAATGCCGGATCTGGAGCAGACATGGCTCGGGAGTTCTTCAACTCCTTACAAAACTACCTTCACCAGCAGATCCCACCACCGGCACCACCGAATGGTTACCCCTATGCACCCCGACCGTATGAGTACGTCGAACAGTTTCGGCGCCTGCAGCCGCCTAAATTGACTGGAAAGGAAGGTCCCACTCGAACTGAGGAATGGATATTGGAGATGGAAAGGATTTTCAACCACATGACCTTAACTGAGGCACAAAAGGTTTCATGTGCAAAGTTCCAACTGACGGAAGATGCAGCTCAGTGGTGGGAATCACATGAGCGGACCTTGACTGAAGTTGCCCGAGATGCAATCACTTGGGAAGGATTCAAGAAAGCCACTCTGAAGAGGTATTTTCCTCAAGTGTTGCGAGACCAGAAGGAGACAGAGTTTATTAATCTAAAGCAGGGTATACTCTCTGTGACTGAGTACGAGAGGCAATTCAATAGGCTATCCCGTTATGCTACATATCTAGTTGGGGATGATGAGAGGAAAGCTAGACGATTTGAGAGGGGATTACGCTATGAGATTGCTGGGATAGTAGCTGGACTGAGGCTTCAAAGCTATAATAAGGTGTTTGACCGAGCCTTGAGTGTCTCCATTGGCTTAGGGCTGGAGTTTAAGGCCACCCCACCTGCCTTGGCTCCGAACAAGAACTGGCAGCCCAATTTCAAGCGCCAACAGAACCCACCTCCGAAAGGAATCACGTCATCCGCCCCTAGGACTGAGAGTGTCTTGGCCCCATACTGCAATATCTGTAAGAAGAGACACCCTGGACGGTGTATGGCTGGGTCGCCCAACTGCTATCGTTGTCACCAACCCGGTCACAAGGCAAATGAGTGCCCGATGACACCAAAGGCCAACCAGATTCCATTGGGTAACCCACGACCTGCTCAGACAATGAATGCCCAGTTTCACCAGCCTCCTGCTCGGAACTTCCAGGCTGGACAACAGGCCCGACCCATCCACCCTCCTAACAGGAATGGCCCAGCTCAAGGGCAGGGAGGAAGAGCTCATGTGAATGCCATCTACGGTGGAGAGGAGGAACAGGAATGTGAGGCTCATGATGGGACTTTGGCAGGTACGATATCAATTCTTAGTACTCCTGCTTATGTACTATTTGATACGGGGGCATCACATTCTTTTATTTCTGAGAGTTTTAGAAAGCGAAAGAATGTTAAATGCTCTAGAGGCGATGACTTATGCATAAATTTTCCTTCGGGAGAATCATCAAAGATTGATACTATAGCAAAGGGATTTAAGTTTGAACTTGGGGGTCATTCTGTGGAAGCCGACCTTTATGTTTTGGCAATGAAGGAATTCGATCTAATCTTAGGACTAGATTGGCTTACCAAGAATAAGGCCGTCATTAGGTGTTCAAGCCGAGAAATTGACCTTGAAACCCCCGAGGGTCACCATTTCACTTTTCGTGGGATAAAGTCCAGGATGGAAGTGCGAGTCATCTCCGCCGTTAAAGCTGCAAAGCTTATACGGAAAGGAAATAGTAAGGGATACTTAATCAGTATCTCTGAAGTTGTGAGGGAAGAAGCAACACCAGTTTCAATACCAGTGGTGAAGGGCTACCCTGATGTATTTCCAGATGAACTAACGGGTCTGCCCCCAGACCGACAAGTGGAGTTCTCCATCGACCTAGTACCTGGAGCAGCGCCAGTATCCAAAGCTCCATACAGCATGGCACCCAAGGAATTGCAAGAGTTGAAAGAACAACTGCAAGACCTATTGGAGAAAAAGTTCATCAGACCCAGTGCCTCGCCTTGGGGAGCACCGGTACTATTTATCAAGAAGAAAGATGGATCCCTCCGAATGTGCATCGACTATAGGGGGTTAAATCAACTGACAATTAAGAATAAATACCCCTTCCCGCGGATCGAGGATTTGTTCGACCAATTGAAAGGTGCTCGCGTATTCTCAAAGATCGACCTGAGATCCGGGTACCACCAGTTGAAAGTTAAGGAGGGTGATATTCCAAAGACGGCTTTTAGGACACGGTATGGACACTACGAGTTCACAGTAATGCCTTTTGGAGTGACAAATGCCCCGGCAATCTTCATGGACTTGATGAACAGAGTGTTTCACCAATATTTGGATAGTTTTGTCATCGTGTTCATTGATGATGTACTCATATACTTTAAGAGTAAGGAACAACATAAGGAACATCTTAGGATTGTCTTAGGAACAATGAGGCATGAAAAGCTTTACGCAAAGTTCAGTAAGTGTGAGTTTTGGCTAGACAAAGTCATGTTCCTAGGACACATCATCTCAGAAAAGGGGATAGAGATGGACCCGGCCAAGTTGGAGGCCATAATGGATTGGAAAAGACCATCCAATGCGAATGAGATCCGTAGCTTCCTCGGTTTGGCAGGGTACTATCGAAGATTCATTCAGGATTTCTCTCGCATTGCAAATCTTTGACACAACTGACGAGAAAGGTAGAAAAGTTTGTTTGGACTTCCGTGTGTGAAGAAAGCTTCCGAGAATTGAAGAAGTGTTTGACCACAGCAACAGTATTGACCAACCCCGATGGACCTGAAGGATTTGTCATCTACACCGATGCTTCCTTATCTGGACTTGGATGTGTGCTAATGCAACATGGAAAGGTCGTCGCTTATGCATCACGACAGCTGAAAACGCACGAACAAAACTATCCCACCCATGATCTGGAATTAGCGGCAGTGGTCCACGCGCTAAAAAATTGGAGGCATTATCTCTACGGAGGAAAGTGCGAAATCTACACGGATCACAAGAGCCTAAAGTACTTCTTCACACAGAAGGAGTTGAACATGCGCCAGAGAAGATGGCTCGAATTGGTAAAGGACTATGACTGCACAATTCATTACCACCCGGGAAAAGCAAATGTGGTGGCTGACGCCCTTAGCAGAAAGGGAAACGTAAAACTCAATTCTATGCCTACCACACAGAGGCTATTAATCGAGGATCTCTCCCGTTTGAGCATAGAAGTTGTGAATCAGTGTTGTGTTCCATCCCTGATTTTCGCACTCGTAGTGCAGCCAACCCTACAAGGAAGGATCATGGAGTTACAGAAGAGCGATAAATTTCTTAATAAACTGAGGGCACGAGTGGAGGCTGGAACCAATAAGGACTTTTCCATCGATAATGATGGGATGTTACTTTTTGGACGAAGGGTTTGTGTGCCGAAGGATGAAGAGTTAAGGAATGAGATCCTCAAGGAAGCACACAACACGCCTTACACGGTGCACCCCGGAGAGACTAAGATGTACAGAGGCCTAAGGGAAAACTTTTGGTGGAGAGGCATGAAGCGATCAATCGCTCAATTTGTGGGGAAGTGCCTAACTTGTCAGCAGGTGAAGGTCGATCACCAGAGGCCATCTGGATTACTACACCCACTCGAGATGCCCGAGTGGAAGTGGGAGAACGTGACCATGGATTTTGTCACAGGACTTCCGAAGACCATCAGGAATCATGATGCTATTTGGGTTATTGTGGATAGACTGACGAAATCAGCCCATTTTATCCCCATCAGGATGACTTACACAATGGATAAACTAGCTCAACTATACATTGGAGAGATAGTCCGATTGCATGGAGTCCCAGTCTCAATTGTTTCAGACCGAGACCCTCGTTTCACATCAAACTTTTGGAGGAGTTTGCAACGAGCCCTAGGGACGACCCTAAAGTTTAGCACGGCCTACCATCCACAGACTGATGGGCAGTCCGAGAGAACGATTCAGACTCTAGAGGACATGTTGCGAGCATGTGCCTTGGACTTTGAAGGAAGCTGGGAAATGCACCTTCCGTTGGTGGAATTTGCGTACAATAACAGTTATCAAGCCACGATCCAAATGGCACCATATGAGGCGCTGTATGGAAAGAGGTGCAGATCCCCGATTTGTTGGGATGAAGTTGGAGTTCGCAAGGGTCTGGGGCCAGAATTAGTGGAAGAGTCTACAAAAATTGTCTCTAAGATCAAGGAAAGGATTAAAGCAGCTCAGGACCGACAGAAGTCGTACGCCGATACTCGTAGAAAAGACATTCATTTTGAGGCAGGAGAGAAGGTTTTTCTGTGAGTCGCGCGAATGAAAGGGCTAATTCGTTTTGGGAATAGAGGAAAGTTAAAACCCCGTTTCATAGGACCTTTTGAGATCCTAGACAAGGTCGGAGACGTAGCCTATCGCTTAGCCCTACCACCTGAGCTATCCCAAGTGCACAACGTCTTCCACGTCTCATCCATCCGAAAATATGTTGGGGACCCAAACCATATTATCAACTTCAAGGACTTAGAGATAAGTCGTGACTTAGCATACCAAGAGGTACCGGTGTCCATACTGGGAAGAAAAATGCACACCTTGAGGAATCGGAAGGTCCCTCTAGTACTAATTCACTGGAGCCGACACGGCAGGGAGGAGGCCACATGGGAACGAGAAGACGAGATCCGCACGAAGTATCCGCAAGCCTTTGATCACCTTGGTAAGTCAAATTTCGTGGACGAAATTTCTTTTAGGAGGGTAGGATGTAATACCCCGAACCAAATTAGATTTTTTTTCTATTTATATTACATTTCATGTTATTATATTTATATATT